>JAEUYN010001108.1:0-303981 GCA_018257835.1 Euura lappo
ATTGTGGATGTTAAAAGTTGGGGTTTTTTCGCTCTGTGCTGATAGAGCTTCTCACTAGCTAACAAATGAGCGCTTGACGACCCGGTTAGGCCCTGCGGTTGAGAAGATATAGCTCCGGATAGGAATTTTGTAGAATGTCAAACACATAAGGCTTCTCCCTGGTATATTTCATATACTTAGGGAGTGCCTAAAAATTGAAGGTTTCGGACACACCGTTGATTCGATTATGTCTTTCGACGTCTCATTTTTTTCGGAGAGCAATTCTTCATCATGTGAATGAGGGAAACCGAGAAAAAAGATCCTGTAATGAGTTATGGTCAGTTATCGAAATTTAGCGACAATCTAGTCACTGTTTTGCTGATAACTTGGTTCAAAAAGTTTTGTTGTCAATTTCCCTCGTTCACACGATAAAGGATTGCTCTCCGAAGAAAATACGTCAAGAAACATAATCGGATCAACCGTGTGCCTGAAACCTTACGACAAGTGATTTTTTTCAAAAGTGAATCTTTCCATCTGTAATGAACTTTGGATAAGATATACATTATTTTTAGAGTATAGAGAATTTGTTGAATCAGGCTGCACTGATCCCCTTAATGCCTGCACCAGTTTCTGAAGGACAATTGAATATTTCTTCCGGTTTGAGAATATTCTTACATACATTATATATAATAAATCTATCCTAACTATAGGACGATCGAGTAATTCGCTACCAGGTGGCGCCAACATAGACTAGATCGCCCAATAGAAAGCGAGAACTAGAAGATGAAGTGTGACGAGGTGAGGAGGAGGTTGCCACCAGAGATGACGCTAGACGGCGGGCTTATCAAACTGAATAGTGACGTCATAGTCACGTTATCGAACTTTGAACTGACAATATATCATATATCTGAGTGATATATAATGTTGTCATATTTTTTTCTATTTCACCAGTCATTTTTACACTCAAAAAAGTGTTTGCAACAGTATTTAAACGAAAAATAATCGTGGACGGAGGAATTCAATTCTAGTATCATTTACACCGAGTTTGGTTTATTGTTAATGGAATTGCAAATAGGTGTATATATTTAACAGTCGGAGCGTATCGCGGGAGTAGGTAGGTACAGTTGAAAATCGAGAGTAAATATCAAACACTGAATAGACACGAAGTAAGTAGCTACGCTGCGGTCGATATATGGTCAAACCCACAACCCACAGATATCGTGTGTCAAATAAACCTGCACATAACGCCTACTGCAGAAATACCTTAGAGACTAAAAAAGAAATACAATTCCTCCTACCTAAGTCAACATGCATATATAAACGGTACATATGAAAAATATCTCACACATGATGAAAAAAAAAAGAAATTGATCAATGAACGATAAGACTGCCCACTTTTCTTCACTCTTCCCTTTTCCTCGATAAAAACAACATTTTGTAAGACATGCTTCACGTCATGAACGGTTTAGTATTCGGTTTTACGAGCGCGTTCCGACTCCGCGATTACCAGCCGGTTACTTTTACCTTGTTCGTTTATAACCGCGTGCGCAGTTACCGGCATTTTTTTAAAATATGCCCTAAGGATAATCATCGAGCAAGTGAATCGACTGAGGGCTAATTGTTGCCTAGGGAGATGGGGTATGGATAATAAAACTTGCGTATGAAATTCATTTTCATGCGTACGTACGAATGAAGGTATGCTTGAATAGCGTTTGGATATCGCAGGGTAGCGAGGCACTCGGAGGAAAACTTTTCGAAGCAAGTGTACCCGTTTACAGCTCTAACCGCACGAAGATGGTTTTCGCAGAGGTAAAGCCAGCCGCTATTCGCATCTTCTGCCGTTTCAGATTAACTTTCAATCTCCCGGATTTCACCGTCGCGTTCCTGGATAATCTCGTAGCTGCTATGCGACGAATCTCGATGCAAATGTATTATAGATTGGTTATACCTATACCGAGGTTCACGGGCCAATTATCGATCATTTGACGGAAAATCTACCTTCATTTTCACTTATTTTTCAATCATGTCCGGGTACGACATAAAAAAATGTTGTTTTCGTAATCTTGAATCTGATAATACTCCGTGAAGATAATCTTAGAGGCAATTTAGGGCTGCTTTGACCCTAGAAGCCCACATCGGGTAACAAGTGTGACCAATGGCTATTTTGAAATTCTGTCTTTTTTCAATTTTTTTTTTTTCGACATCTCTTTCCCTCTATATCATGTATCTCTATTGAATTTCACTTTATCAGCTATGTACCATTTTGTTCGTTATGAAGAAACGAAGAAAATGGTTGCACATAACCGCGAGGGGTGAATCACAAAGAAAATGTGGTGTATACGAAAGGCATGAAATGTCGGGAATATCGGAAAATATCGGGTCAGGGAATGTTGGAAGATATTAGGAAATGTCAGAAAATGTTAGGAAATGTCAGGAAATGTTGGGAAATGTGGTGTACACATTTTTGATAGTGATTCACCCCTCGTACATAACACAACCCTGTTTTGTCCTCTGGAAAGAATTCAACGTTGATGAAACAATTGGGTAACGTTTTGTTTCCCAGTGCGGGGGATATGGGTAAGAAAAATTGAGTATGGGGTTCTAGGGTTAACGTTATTATCAGTAATTTGGGTAAAATATAGCTTCGTCAAACAGATCACTCCCAGCAAGGCAAGGCCCTGTTCTGGCTCGCCAAACAAAATTCCCTTGATTGTTTCCTCATCGACTGGAGTGTTACCTGCCTAATCAGGCCCCAGTCTGGATTGACAAGTAAAATTTTTGAGAGCCTTATGATTTCTGGGGAAGCCCGATCGGGCCCCTATTAAAGCTACTAACTTGTCCCTAAGATTTTCCTCTGCACGAAACACGTTGCTACTTTTCAGCCTACTTTTGATATATTCAACAAAACTAAAAATGTGGTTCAATATTTTTTTTTTCCAGTGGTATTTATAATATTTATATAAGAATTAACGGAAGTGGGAGTTAATGACGCGAAATAGATGAAAGTACCGATTTTCGAAACAGAATTCATTATCCATAAAAAATAGTCCATGTTCGCCATTATACAGAGTGAAGAAACATCCCTGACATTTCCTGACCAAATTATACATTTTCCCTGACTGAAATTCAGCCGAATGAATAATTCCCTGAATCAATGGCGAAAAAAAAAATGATTTTTGCGAATACTTTTTGATTTATAATTTATACAAGTTTTGCTGCTATTTTTTCCATTTAACTGATTTGTCTCGTGTTTGTACCATCATAAAATTCCTTGATTTTTCCCTGACCATTTTTCGAATTTCGTGACTTTTTCCTGACCAGTGGCCACCATGTAGTAACTACTATGAATTTTCCCTCTAATGTATGGGGGAATTGAAAACTAGACTATAACATTGTTCACTAATTGGTCCGTTTACCTTTGCTAGTCGACTCAAATTTCTCCCTCACGATAATTATTCTAGCGTCTCGTAATAAAATAGCGAGGGCAAAGGCCTCTCTCATTCATACGGAATCACGCGTCGTGCCTGCAATGTGAGTATTTCGTTTCATCGTGCCCTAATTAACACGAGCCGTGCATAAGCCGTGTGGCAGGTAGATAATCTAAATAGTATGACAAACCTTATTCTTGTTCGGTTTCTCCATGATTCGATACGACGGTGAACCGTTGCTGGAGGCTGCGATGACGGTGCCCGCCTTACGAGACACGCATTGCCCCATATAGATCCGCCAACTTCACTTGAACGTAGCCTGATAATGAATAGGTGGGCATTAATTAATATCCTATCACAAATAATCATAATCAGGTCATGGTACAAAGTACACGACAGTAAAAAGCAGAGAAGAATTAGTTATGCATCAGTTATAGTTAATTAACATTATGAATTATTGATTAGTCTCATTGCACAGTTTATTATTTATTTTCTCCGAAAATAATCGAATGATTGAATGTGAAAACAGGAAGTAGAATGAAACAAAAAATTATGTATAGGTAACATAACGAAGGGAAATTGCTAATCAACCAGCACGTGTGATATGTGCATATGATTAGTTACGCCAATCATCACTGTATAGATCGTTTCCAATTTCTTCAGTCATTAAACCTGCGTAGTTAATGTTAGAAGCATCCGCGGATAAATCATTGATGCGTGAAGGACGCAATGTAATGTCTGAAATTCTTCTAGTTCACCCAGCATGGCAGGACAGTGGATAGATTGCTATATAATGAGACGCCCAATCACCGATAGAGAGAAAATAAATTCTTTAGAAGTAAGTACCGTAAAACCAAATCGACTGTAAAATAGACATTAAAATCTGATCACTATATCATTTTCACGTCTTATGTGTACATGACGTACCGGAAAATTTCATTTTCAGACACTCAATACCAATCGAATCTGGTCTGCAGCATATTGATATAATCGAGGGGGAAATAACTTGTTGAAATAACGTGTTAATAGCTCGTGAAATATTGAGAAATAATTGAAATAATAAGAAATAACTGAAAAAATAAATGAAACAATAAAAAGTAACAGTGGAAATATCTGAAATAGTGAGATACAACTGATATAATCAGAAATAATTGAAATAATGAGAAAAAAATTGATTGAAGATAAACAAAATTCTTTTAATAAATGAAATAATTAGAATTATTTCACTAAAAAAAATAATGTGTCAGTCAAATTTTGAGTTATTTCACCCTCGGAGATAATATCAAACTTCTTGAATAATTTTTTGATAAAAAATTACTTCAAAATGGCTGTTATATTATAATGAATTTCCCTCACTATTTTTTCTAACGTTTGTATTCACTTTAAAAAAACAATTTGAAATTTTTTTAATTGACTGTCCATTATCTATGTATTTTTTTTTAATTCTGATAAAAATTCTCAAAAATCCTGTTTTCAACGACGATCATTTTGGGCCATTTCCGAAAGTGGAAGCTCTAATTTGCACATTTGAAGAGAAATTAATTCGTAAATGTGGTGTTGAAGAGTTTTTTTTATTATTTTTTGTTTACGGTTTTTAATTAGTCAAAAAAAAAATCTAAAAAAATTCCAAACTATATTTGAAAGTTAGTACCAAAATACAAAAAATCATGAATGGGATTGAAAAAAGTGGCGAAGAGAATTCATTGCTTGAGTTGACATGAGATGCCTCGTTATATATGCAGCAATTAAAATGTTGGCAAACCCACAAAACTGATTAATTTTTGTCTTCACTTTTGGTCGACAGGTGTCTTGAGATTGTGGAGAGAATAGCGAGATCAACGTACGGAAGAATCATCCGTCCGGTATAGATAGGTACTACTCTCGATAGACCGTATAGCCCATTTACGATAGCGTACGGATAGTTACCTCTTACATTCTATAATCTATACGTTCTACATTCTACAGTTAGCCGTTTACCATAGCATCACGATTCGAGTGTAGGCGTGTTACAAGAGTATTGAATTCAATTGCCTTTTAAAATATGCTGGTCAAGGCTCAACCGCTCTCCATACATCATACTTTTCTCATTGACCGTAACATTCGCCTTTGAAATAACAGAATCGATACGTTGTACCCATTGATCTCTCCATACCGCGTAAGCAAATTATCAAATATAATCGACGCAATTCAAAATTACCAAATTGTTAACCAAAAATTTATCTACAAAGGAGTATAAGGTATATTTTATTTGGTATTAGGTATTATTCATTTCTCGACGGACTTCGAATTACTGCTATTCAAAAAAGAAGTGAAAAAAAAAAAAATACATCATCAAATTTTGTCCTATCTTGGTGATAAAATTTTCTATATAAATTCTATGAGATTCATAATTAAAGAAAACACAAAAAATCCCCAATCATTGCATTATATTTGGTTGATTAAATCGATTCATGATCGTTTATTATTTGCAGTGATGAGCAAAAGCAAGACTGCACTGATCATCGATCTTACTTACTTTGCTTGAATATACATATATTATATCAAAGATTTGGAATATATTCTGTTATATGAGACTCATAATTGCTATTTTGAGACGATTACTTCTTTACTTTTCATTATTTCGATACATTATTCAAAAGTAGCAAGACTACAAGGGAATTTTAGTTACTGTCAGAGCGTTCTTGCAATTTCTGCAAAACCAATACCGATTTAGCTCCTCACGAATTATTACGGCAATATAAATTGAGTAATAACAACAGTCGTAAAAAATCATACACGAAACTACAACAATGATGCCTCTTAGCTGCGTTCTGTGGGATTACCATGAATGCACTGCTGCAGGATGAATGAGGTGGAGCGGCGAACCGTATCGTGATTAAAAAACTTTCGTCAAGGGATTGAGTCTGCATTGCTATAGTTTTATCATACGAAAGAGTATAACGTCGGTATATCCGCATCAATAGAATACAATACCATACAATGAATGTAGTAAATGATCTATTTCACCGCTTATGAATGCAAGGATAGAAAATTTATCGACATGTTTTCAGGCATGACTGCTGCTGCTGCTTCTGCTGCCTCTATAGACCAGGAAAAGCAGTACCTGTACATTGAAAGCGATGATATGGGTGCAGGATTCTGAATGCGGTACATTGTTCCCGTTGTCGTTTGATATAGTAAAAGTACCGAACAATCGAAACGCATTTCGTTTCTGTTTACACTCGTTCAGAGAACAGAGAGTGGAACATCATAGAGAGAGGGATTGCAGCTGACGAAGTGAAAAATTAACGATCCTTTCTCGATCTTGATTCAACGTGCTGTGTATCTAATTCGTTCTGATAGATTGTGGAAAATTATTACACACAATACGGACTTTGAATCATTTTAAAACGGTTCACGGATTCACTGCATCAACTTCTTCGCGAACTTTCGACCTTTCGCAGAGTCCATCCGCCTTCTCTCCGTTAGATCATGATTGATGGGTCAAAGGGTTCGAGTATCTTTGAACTTTATCGGGCTCTCAGAGGATGGAAGCAAGAAAAAACCGTTCCGTTTCAATCATGCTCTTTGAAGCGTTGTTGAAGATACGTTCCCTGCGAGAGGCGATATTCGCTTATTGAAATCGTAAACCTGCGCACTACTAGATTGTGATTGTATATCGCGTGCCTAATGACATAAGGTCGTAAGCGCCAACATACGACTTTTTGCTCTTCGTAGCGGCAAAAGGGCGTATAATTTTTTTGTTATCATAATTAGACTAAAAACACGAAGATTCGTTCATAAACGTTAAAATTGAATACTAGGTCAATTAAAAGCAGAAGGACGTATGTACTGGCGGATACAACCTTTCAGTCCTAACTTCGCTTAAAAAAAATGGTTTCCATTAATTGCAGAAGGTCGTATCCGCCAATTTTTTTTTTTAATCAATTTTCGTGAATTCGTCAATAATGGCAGAAGGTCGTATCGACTGGTAGATACGACCTTTTTGAATTAATGAAATTAAAGAAAAAGTACCTCGACTAATTGCATATGGTCGTATCCGCCAAAATTATTCTCGCTGTAGGTGATGTCGTTTATCCGAGTTTTCACGTGTTTTTACACCGATTTGGAAAAATCATGAAAAATGAAGAAAAAAAAAATTGGAGATACGCCCTTCTGCTTTTAGCTCCGAATATTATTTGTCGAATTTTTCGAAACGACGTCAATTTCGATTTTTCTTTGCGTTTCACGAGTTTTTACACCGATTTGGAAAAATCATGAAAAATGAAAAAAAAAAATTGGAGATGCGCCCTTCTGCTTTTAGCTGCGAATATTTTTTGTCGAATTTTTCGAAACGACGTCAATTTCGATTTTTCTTTGCGTTTCACGAGTTTTTACACCGATTTGGAAAAACCATGAAAAATGAAGAAAAAAAAATTGGAGATACGCCCTTCTGCTCTTAACATTCATTTTTTATTTTTCTAACGAATTGTAATGAAAGAACGACGTATCCGCCCAACTTACGACCCTTTGCACTTACATTTCTCGATCTCGTTATTTCAATTGTTTCAATACGTTTTGATCACTTTTAGAGCGAATGGCGAAAAAAAAAAAAATTATACGCCCTTTTGCCACCAAAATCGTGTTTTTGGCGCTTACGACCTTATGTCATTAGGCACGCGATATGACTTCAAATCGAGATGCTACAATATTCGTTAGAATGTCTTCGGAAGTCTTTTGGAATTCTTAGAATATTTCCAACTGAAAATAACTGAAAATCTCTAGAATAAGTCGAGTGAAAATCAAAGAACTTTTCATGATAAGTACTTAAAAATTTGCCTCAAATCGAAATAAACGTGACGTTTCTGGTTTCCTGAATAGTTTCCCCCATTTAAAAGTCAATTTCTATCTGGTCTGCAGTCGCTTATAGTCTTTCGAATTCTCTGAAAGCTTCAACTCATTTTAAACCATGGTGTACCATTGGTAGTCCTCAAATTCGAGTGAATTACGAGGTGAATTATGAATTACCTTTAGCTTGAAATAATTGTAAATCAAATTACTCCAAAATCGCTTCAATGTTTTTCGAGATCACATGAAATTGATTAAAATGGCTTCAAATCGCTCCAAATTTCTTGGAAATCGATTGACATCATATATCGTTTGGGGAAATTATTGCCTCTTAGAATAATATACTGAATTCTCTCAAGCCTCGATGTGATATTTTTACTTTTCACACGAGAAGTGAGTAACCCTGATGCCAGGTTGTTCGAAGTACAGGGAGTCAACTGGCAAGATGGAGATCGAGACGAGGTATGCATAGTAAATTACAAGGTAAGGCCCTCTTCGTTATAAACCTGGACATTGGCGCCCATGGCAAGAGGCAAGAAGCAAGAGGCAAGAGGCGGATTATTATCAAGTGTTTCGTTCGCCATGCCGTCGTATACCTTTACTGTATAATATGAAGAAAGAAATACGCTCGACAATTTGTCGGTGGTAAAATTTTTCACGATGAGAAAAAAATTAAAAAACCGATTTAAGGGCTTTTCTGCTTTAGGAAATGATGCGAACTCTGACACGTTTCGTCTTAATTGATGTGATCAACTGACCGAGAAATTCGTTGGATTACTAATTACACAAATTATTGTATTACGATGATGTAGTTATAGCTGATATTCGATCCATAGAGAAAAGAAACCGATTGTATGAGTAGCCTGATTAATGAGGACGAGAAATTACAAAGTATGTATGCGTGTGGTTAATTTTACCTATAAATTACGTTAACCCATTAATCGAGCTGCAAGTAATGATCAGCGTGAGTGCACCTCTAGGATTATACCCGCAGGTAACATCGCTGCTGGGACTATTACTATTACACGAGAACAAGTATGCGGAAGTTCGCTCAGTCAAGGATAACGCGGGGAAAAATTTAAATACTACAATAACTCAACTCGGGACGTTCATCGATCAATTCTCGCAAAATTTGTTATTTCATTCTGCAATCGGTGATATTGACTTCAAATGATTTCCAACAATTTAACAACTTCAGTTGATTTTCAATCACTTTTTATGTGATTTCCAAGCAAATTTGGAGCAATTAATGATTTTCAACAATTTACGTTGATTTTTAATCATTTTTAAGTCCTTTTTTGTATTATTTCAAGTAACTTGGGACCATTTATATGAATAAATGATGATACGTATCAGTAATTTCATCCACAATAAATAGATAAGACAAAAAAAAATGAATAAAAAATGTCAATCATTGGGAAAATATCGATAACTGTAAATTATACGACACTAACCAACCTCAGGTCTCCTTGATACTCATTAAGAGTAAAAAAAAAAAAAAATGTGAATAAAAATTAAATTGCTATAGAATATGTGTAACATATAATATAATACCGTATTTATAACTTTATCTCAACTTAAATCTTATCTTTTCATTTATAAAAACCGTTCGTCAGCGTTTCTTTATTGCGGTTTCATTTTATCGACTACTACTACTACTACTACTAAACACACTGCATGACATCGTCAGCAGAGTACGTCAGCGTTCCTCTTATCGTTAGAGGTACGATGTTATATGTACACTCACGTAGAGATGAGAGAGAGATATAGAGAGTGTTTCTCAGGTATGTACTTTTTCGCTGTTTAATTGATATACAGACAATCTGATATAATAATTAGCAATAAGTAAACGAGTTTGATTAAATTTAATTATAAGGCGTGAAGCGACAATTTTTTTTCTTATTTCGTCACCTGTACCTAATTATCATAGACACACATAAGCTTGATGATCAAGTGGAAAAATATTCGATATACCTACACATTACGTAATGATACGTGGCGGGACATGTGCGGCGGTGTTGATGAACGTAAATCGACTAAACCGACAGAGAAAATCGATACGTTCGATGATGGTCTGACTGTTTAGCATAAACCATCGGCTGCATAGACGGTATAATTATAATAATCAAGACATCATCACATATGTGCGCCGAAAAATCTTTACTCCAGTATATGTATTAATTGTGTCTATTTCGTGACGATTTTGACAACAACAAAAAATATATATGGGGCTGTCCACGTCAATTCACCTAGCCTCCAGACCACAACTTTTTTGATTTGCTTCGTAATGTTTTCTATTGTTGCCCTTGCTCTAAAACATTTTTCTGAATTTTTTCAGATTTTTAAAAAATACCCTTTGTGAGTTATGATTTTTTTTTTCGACCAAAAAGAAGGACCATTTTTAAAAATCTGAAAAAATTCACAAAAATCCTCTGACTGACGTAGAACAGTCTTCCATTTGCGAGAATGTGGAACGAATTTTTTATATATTTTTTTAATATTTTTTTTACGAATTGATTGGTTTTTTTCTTTTTTTTTTAAGTAAACACTACACCCACGACTTTCATCCTTTCTAGATCTGCCAGCACTATTTTCGAATTATACGAATGGGAAGAAATTGGTATTCAACTGCTCAGTTACTAGAACAATTATTACGATCCAGTATTCATTTTGCTCCAAGGATAAAATGTGGAAAAAATTGGTCGTTTCAGCTCGTGTTCATCGTTTCTGTGATATACACTTTGAAACAAACAATTTTTTTCCACATTTTATCCTTAGAGCAAAATGAATACTGGATCGAACTAATTGTTCTAGTAACTGACCAGTTGAATACCAATGTCTTCCCATTCGTATAATTCGAAAATAGTGCTGGCCGATCCAGAAAGGATAAAAGTCGTGGGGGTAGCGTTTACTTAAAAAAAAAATTCAAAAAAAATCAATCAATTCGTAACAAAAAATATTTAAAAAATTCGTTCCACATTCTCGCAAATGGGAGACTGTTCTACGTCAGTCTGAGGATTTTTGTGAATTTTTTCAGATTTTTAAAAATGGTCCTTCTTTTTGGTCGAAAAAAAATCATAACTCACAAAGGGTATTTTTTAAAAATCTGAAAAAATTCAGAAAAATGTTTTAGAGCAAGGGCAACAATAAAAAAAAATTACGAAGCAAATCAAAAAAGTTGTGGTCTGGAGGCTAGGTGAATTGACGTGGACAGCCCCATATAATTGATTAGTAACGTAAATTTAATCAACAGATTTCTTCAGATTAGACATTATACACGAAAGAGAAAGAAAAATACTGGTTAATAACGATCGAGTCGGTTGAATAATTTTGTTTTTCTCGAGGAGAAATTTAAGTAGCAAGAAATTCATGAGTGATTTCTCACATCCCGTTGTTGATATACATATCGGTTTAATACCTTCTAGATACACGATTTCTTCACATGTATGCCTGCTTAGTTTTCTATTTTTCTGTGTTTTTTTTTCCTACACATTCCGTCAAAACAAGAATGTATGCAGGTAAGGCGTTTAGAGTCGGTCCATTAGATTGTTATTATATCGAGACCAAACCATGACCGTATTATAAACAAGATAATCGCTTTTTATTAAAGGCGGGCTTCATTCTTCCACGATAAAAATCCATCGTCAGTATATCTATACTCTATATTTGATTAGATTAGATCGCTGCAGATACCCGATATCATCGCGCATGCACCAACCCCAACTGTACGATAGAAGCTTGAGAAACTTACGTATCTCGAGAATAAGAGGAAGAAGAGATAGAAAAAAATATGACTCGATAAACCAGAAAGGAAAGATGCTTATCGTATCTATTATCTAATAGAAGAATGAGATCCTTTAACCAGCCCAATTATATTTCATTGAACCTGTAGGTAATGATTTACTCACAAAAATAAAAATCCTCCCCGTGAACCAGATGTTTCCGGATGTTTTCTTAAATACGCTGTAAAATTTTAATAACAAAAATTGACGAAATAAAATATTTCCTCTGATCGTTCTATAATTTTCTGTTATAATCATAGAATCAAAATCAATCGTAGGAATTTGATACGATGAATAATTCAAAACAGGTTTGACCTTCGTCATTGTGTGTGAGAATTGTCGTAAACTAGATACTCAGAATAAGAATTTAGACGCGGTCTTCGGATCGATTAGACTAATTTGTTTCACGAGCGCCGAAAAACTCTTCCTGCGGGTCATCGTTGATAAAGTTAAAATGACACAGGCTACGTGACAAAGAGAACATTACGATCTGTGAGATATGACTAATTGCGAGGTGTAACGATCGTGGAGTTCTGTTTTTTTTTTTTTTTCTGAGGAAAATAATGAGAAAAAACAACAAATAACGATCGTGAGGGGTCGAAAAACCTGCTGGACTGGGACACTGGGTCCTCGATGATATAATTATGGGAGAAAACTGACGTAGATGGTAGTTTGATAAACTCACCTTTTCTTACGGAGCTAAATTTCTTGTAAAAATCGATAGAATCCGCGTAATACATCATAAAACTTGTCGATGACACCTAAAAACGAAGGCGTACACAACACGCGCACATGTCACGTCGATGGTCACCGATTAGTTTGTCGAAACTCGATAAATGTTAAACACTGTTCACCTTGTTTTTCTTCTACGATATTACGGAATCTGTGTTGTATCCTTGCTCGATCGTGGAGACGGTTAACACACACTGAAATACCGCACCTGATATCTACACGGGATACGGACGGTCTTACTGCTTCAACACCACCTGTCTGTCATTCGAATATTCAATAGCACGGAACATGCGTCGTGACGTCGAACGACTCACAGACACACAGAGCCGGCTGAGCGCCGACGCTAGCGACACGATCGAGATTCGAACTATACTACCAGCGTCGCTGCTGGATCGATACGGCGCGTTTCTGTTATTCAAACTCATGATTCAAATTCAAATTCAAATTCAAATAAATCATTTTCATCCTCGGAATAGTTTCAAATTCAATAAAAAGACAAAATTTGTGTTATTTTTTTTTCTTCTAGTTACAAGATTCGATTAGATGAAATATTTTTCTGAACAGTTTTTTAATTTTATTTTATTAAAATTTTTTTTTTTTTTTATTGTTTATCAATTTTGGACTTTTGGAAAAGTAGGATCAAGATTTATCGTTAGACAGTTACTTTCTTTAGTTTTTTTTTTTTTTTTATATCCCAATTTTGTAAAAAAAAAAAATTGTAAAAATTTGAAATAGAAACAAACGAACAAACAAATGATTAGGAATAATAAAGGAAATATATTCGTTGATTGAAAACGGTGTTTTTTCAGTTTTGTTTCAATCTGGCTTGTTATTATTTTCCTTTTTTCTCATCAACTTTTGAACATAAATAATTCGGATTTTACAACAATTTTTTTGCCAAATTTAATTTAGGATAATTTATTTATGATCATTTTCAGAGGATTTTTATTTTGTTTTGTTTTATTTAGAAACCTATTGTTCCATTTATTTCATCCGACTCTTTTCTGTTGGTATTATTATTATTATTTTTTAATCAACGAAATCATAATACCGACAGGAAATAATATTCAGAATTACATTTATGGCAATTAATCGCAAACTTGTGTGTACATATTTTCAAGAATTCTTACAGGTAACGTTTGTGAAATTGTATCGACTGCCTACAGAAACAAAATTCCTTTTTTTTTTTTTTTTACCACCCTTTTTATAGTTATTTATGATTATTATTTTTTTTCAACTAGTATTACAAATATTGTTAAGGAACGAAAACCAAAGTGGTAATGAGCGAGTATAAACCACTGCGTTATTGATAATGAAGAAATCGTTTTGGAGTTAGTATCGTTGAATAGCCCACTGCGTCAAACTCTGCTTCGTCATAATACCTAGTTTCAAGTATTTGTTAATTAACATGTATATAAATTAAATTCTACCTATACTGAGGTACACTTAATATTTTATAGTTATTTTAAATTGCTTAGAAAATTTGTATCTATCCAAGGATATTATTCAATCGCCAAATAACAACAAAAGAAAACAAAAAAAAAAAAAAACCATTATTCTGTGTATAATTCATTCTTCATAATTTCCAACATTTTACCCAATTCGAAAATTTACAATGTGCTGCGAAAAATCAGTCTCACGATTGCACGAATAATAAATTGATATAATATACAGCAGAATAATTAACTGAGAAAATTTACGTGCAATTAATTTATTTCGAAAAACAAGAAACTTTCTTTTCTTATCCTTATTTGCTCCTGAATTTTTTTTCATTAGGATCGAAATTATATTCGCGAATCGGACTCTTCCCATCTTCTCATATTAGGTATACATATATCTAATAAATAATAATCTCGCGAATCACGTTAAAATCATCACCTCACTTCTTTTCCTTATCGATAACGTCTGACGCTGGTTCTTTCTTAACGTTTACTTTATTGTCGCTCCATCGACTATCTGACTTAGATTTATGCTCCGCTTGCGCACCGTTCAATTCACCCACTATTTTCTCGTCCTGTATTTCTACAATCTCCACCCTCTTAGATTCCGGTATAACTTTAGCTGCTATGTGATAAACGCTCTTCAACGACGTTAAATACGTGTGCGTATCGGCCTGCAACAAATGAACAAACAAAATTCCACGATCACAACCAAATTCAAATAGACATGCAAATAAATACATGAATGTAGAAAATTTACCGAGACTTTCTTCAGCTTGTCGTCTGTGCTTCTCAATTTATCTTTATACGACTTCAAGTCCTCCGATAGATCCTTTATCGTCGATCCCTGCTTGGACGCCTTCTCTCCGAGGGAGCCCAGCTCGTGCTGCAGCTCCATCATTCTCGCTTCCGTGTCGAGGCGAGCTTTTTCCGATCGTTTTAGCTGGCTAACGAGCTTCTCAACATCCATTAACGACCCTTTGTACAGTACAAAACCCTCGGGAATGGATTCTTCCTCTCCCTCGCCATTCTCGCCATTGTTTTCTCGTCGGGCCCTCTTGGAGGCCGGACCGCTTCCCACGAAGACTGGAAGCAGCTTTTTGTTACCTGAAAATTGAGATAGAGATTGATAATGTGAATTTAAATAGAATCGGATCAGTTTTGAGCGGGTTTCAATTACCCAGAGCGAGAGATCGCAGGATTTCTTCATCGTTGTCTCCTCGCCCTCCAGTTTCTAGTTTTTCTACGTCTTTGTCCTCCTTCTTTTCCTCCTTGGGATCTTCGTCCTTCGATTTGTCGGTCAATTTTCGGTAATGTAACGAATCCCTGGTCACAACCTTTTGCACCAATTTTCTCGCCTGGGCTCTGGACAGATTTAGTCCCAAGGTGTATATAAGCTCCTCGATATCTTTGTCGAAAATGTAGCCGCAATGAGTTTGGTCAAAATAGACAAACGCCAGTAGTAGATACGGGTCGTGCGTGTACAGCTTCGCCTTGCGCTTCTTGTCCTCTTTGTCTTTGTCCTTTTTTCCATCCTTCGTCGAGCCGTTGTCATCCTGAAAATAATAACACATTTAAAACACCGAAAAATTTCTCAATCAAACATCGAATCGAGCGGCTGAAAATTACTTCAGACTCCTCCTCGTCTTCTTCCTCGTCTTCCTCCATCTTGTCTTTGTCTTTTTCCGCCTTCTCTTCTGTTTTGACTTTCGGTTCTTTATCGTCCTTTTTATCCTTGCTTCCCTCTCGTTTCTTCTCCTCTTTTTTATCCTCCTTCTTATCGTCTTTTCTCGACTTTTTATCATCCTCCTTTTTCCTATCTTTGTCGTCCTTCTTCTCGTCTTTCGTTTCTTTCTTCTTATCCTCTTCTTTCTCCTTAACTTTCTCGGGAAGACTGCACAAGGATCGATAAATCCTGAAGCCAAAGTCTCGCATGAGCATTTCGTTGAACAATTCAGCGAATAGAGACACTTCGAAGGAATGTTCCTAAAAACAGAATAAAAGAAAATACAATTTAAAATCCACATCTCACCCTTATCGTTAATCATTTTCACGCACCTTCGTGTCTTCTGGTCTATAATCGAGCAAAACGCTCAACGACATAACGGTACAATCGAATTTCCCACTCTTCGCAGTTCTAGAAGGATGTACAATTATGTGAGAAGCTTCCGGCAGAGAGTAACGCTTCTCGAGGAGAATCCGCTCTCGTTCGTATATCTTTTTCTTATCCTCGTCGTGCTGAAAGGGAAAATAACGATTTTACTAACGATAAAGCCGGTGATTTTCCTCCGCCTCTGATTACATCGATTGGAAATCACCTCTTTGCTGTCTTTGGACTTCTTTTCATCTTTGGGTTCCTCTTTCGGCGGCGGAGAATCGTCCTTTTCGTTATCCTCCGCCTCTTCCTGTCTCCCTTCTTCTTTGGCCTGATCAGACTTCAAGGCTTTCATGAGTCTCGCGGTGAGCTGAGACTTGAGGCCCTTCAAGCTGACGTTCCTGGCTGCCAATTCCTGCCGTAGATCGATGACCTACGGACATTGAGAATTTAGCTCGTGGCAAGGAGATAAAAGCGATATTTGAAAGGATGATGGACTCACGGTCATCGTCTTTGGGTCTAATTCAGAGTAGTGAGTGGGATCCTTCTTTTCTGGGACAGTCTCGTCCTGAAAAAAGATGATAGAGTAAGCTAGGGGCTTCGTAGAATCGTGTCAAAAAAAAAACCTACAAACATAAGCAGCTCCTAAATTCGATCAAATTCAATCTCTCGTCATTCTTTCACCATTCATGCACATTATTAAAAGACAATACACGTCGACCTTCATGACTCGCGAGTAACTGCTAGACTCTCTTAGTATCCTGGCTCTGGTGTCGGTGTGGTTGGTTCATTGGTTGGTATTGTTACGGACAAGTATTTATCAATAGAAAAAATGCAGTAGTATAACGCATACAGAAATAATTACGATTGACGAAATCAATTTCTTTGAAAAACAATTTTGGAACGAACGATTCAAGGATTCTTAGGGAATGGGATCATTACACAGCTGGTTCTCATCAGAGCTAAAGGCTCTCGCTTCTTTGCAACGATAGTTTTCTTTTTCTTGCAACGAAAACGCCACAATTGTTAAAACCGGACATCTGCCGTTATCTGCCCATTGATAAACGTCACCCAAAACTAGAGAAATTTATTCCAGATCAAACATCGACGATAAAATAGAAGAAAACAAGACCAGGAGAAAAAAAAAAAAAAACTGAATTGATTGAATAAAAAGTATAAATTGAACGATGCGATCGATGGGCAGATATGAGAATCTATTGGAGAAAGTAATTGTTTAGTAATGTAAAACAGCTGTACGATAAGATATTATGTAGTGATATAATTTGAAAAAAAAGAGGTAAAAAAAGTAATATGGGATGGTGTGGGGCAGTGCCTTTTGATCAGCGGCGGCAGCCTCGTCAGCATCATTAGCGGCATCGGCATCGTCTGGATTAGAGGCAGCCCGCACCAGCTTTCTCTCCAGTTGTTTCTTATAGCTGAGATGAAGCCCGTCCCACTCAAGCCTGGTTGGTACACAGCTCCAAACATCTGGGAGAAATAGTATGACGGTTTCAACACGAGACGGCACGACTCGTCCCGATTTGTGGGTCGTCTCAGCTCGTCTGTAGTAGAGTTCCAGGAAGCGGTACCTGCGCCGCAATTAAAAACAATACCCAATCGTCAACTCAGGTTTATGCCGGTGACTGCCTTGCCTTAAACGCTAAAAGAAATATATTTCGAGTTCTCAGAGTTGCGAATAACAACGTGAAATCAAACGCCGTGAAAGTGTCTGTCTGACGTTATTCCCAATCGGCAGATCCCATCGAGACGAGTCATTTAATTCTTCACAATTTTCCGACGACCTGATGCCAAACGGCCACAGAAGGCATAAATCAAATCATATAAGTTTTCTGAATCTGAAAAATTACTCACCATGCTTAATACCATTTAACCATTTAACATTGTAAAACTTAAAAACCAACCAAGGTAAAGTAGCGATAGCTAGCAACAGTTACCGGTAGTAGCGTAGCCCTTCGTGATTAAGTTAGCCTGGACATCGATTATCATCATGCGACATAAGTGTGATATTTGCGATATATGATCGAGTCTAGAGGTTGAGGAGGCATACCATTGAGTGCAATTAGAGAGATCTATCCCCGTCAACGCTTTGCAAGTCCTGACCGCAGTCCTGATCAGGACGGAAGGATCTTTTTCAGGGTTTAATCCGTCCAGAGAGGGACTCCAGGGACCGCCGATCGCCATTGTCTCATTTTTCCCTCGCAGACCGACCAGGAAATTTATCAGTCTGGTAGGATGAACGTAGTCGCGGTCAGGGTCTCGGTCTTCCGTCACTCCGCAACATCTCTTATAGATTTCCTCCATCGCGGGCATAGACATCAGCATCACCTGCGGGTTTTGTAACACGTATTAATAAATTCGGTCAGTCATTTTCTCTTCCATTTAAGAATTTTTTCTCCATTATTCTAAGCTAATCTAGTTTTATTGCTTGTTTAATTTTCCTTATTTTTGTGTTATCAAAAAATCAAAGCCCTGTTTCGTTATCAACTAGACAAAGACTAGATTTTTATGATATGGAAATTGGAGAAAATCAGGGTGCCTACAGAAATTAGGTACTATTCGGAATTCCCTGAGAATTCCACGGTTTCATTTCATAGCTTATTGTGTGTATGGAATTCAATCTTCGGATAAAAAGACTCTATCGAGTCTCTCGATTAAATCGAATCAGTTCTGAACTTTGAAAAATTAAGTTCTTCCATTATTTATAAACGAGAATTGGGAAGAATTTTTCGAGCGGGCCAAAAAGTATCTGAAATTTTCAGGATATACTGTTAAAAAAATTTCTGACTGTAGAAAGAGCTTCTGGTCTTGTTCACCTTTGCAGAAAATAAGTAATCCGCGTCCGGAGGTTCGAGTACCGTCGTGTTTTCGACGCACGGTTCGACCTCTTTGTGCATAACGTGGAAAGAACACGGTTTGTTCAGTGTGAACGGCATGTGCGGTGGGAAGGCGTCGACCCATCTGAAGTTTGTTGAAAAGAAGTCGCTAGGAATGTACATGTTTTGATAACGCCTTCGAATCTCTAGTACATCGGCTTCTGGTCTGAGAATATGACGAAATGAAGAACAATTAGAATCGATATCTCAAAGTCTTTTGGTTTGTTCGTCACACAGCATCTCATCCATGGATAAGAGTTATCGTAATCCTCCCAACTTACAAATCTAAAGCTATTTTTGGTATCTGGACCATGTAACGAGGCACAACCCGAGTACGTCTGCGGGGCCTCGGAGACTTGCTTCTCCTCGTTCTGGACGGGCTCCGTTCCTCCTTTTTCTCGCGCTCTCTGATGCGCTCCTCGCGTCTTCGTTTTCGTTCCACGTCCTCGTCGTCGTTTCTGCGATCTCGAGGCGATCTTTCTCTCACTCTTCCCCCTTTGTTGCGATTGTTGCTGTTGTTGCCTCCTGCGTTAGCTGCGAACCTGAATTGAGAGGAAGATTGAAGATCAGTAAAAAGGGAAAACTTGTGCATTTGTGCAGTTGAGTCAACGGGAGCACGAACCTGTTTCCAGGATTCTCATTTGGCGGAGGAACCGCGTTGTAGCTTCCTGAATTTCTGTTGGACTGAGGTCGCGACGGCTGATTTTGAACCTGCGGTGGATTCACGTTGTTCGTATTCGATCCCATCGGCAGTACTTGGATCCTGGTTGCATTCCATTTGAACGGCATGGACGGATTAAACGACGCTTCAACCAACACGCGGTCTCCGACCACCGGATTAGACCCTTTGACGCAAGCACTGGAAAGAGATTGACGGACGAAATATTAAAATCGTTAGAAAGTTTCTCATTTAATGTTCTCCACTGAATTTAAATTTCAACGTATTCAGATTTTTAGAATTCTAGGCTTTCCAGACAATCTTTTTCACGGTGTCTGCTCAAGTCAGAATCCAGGATTCTCTGAGAATTTCAGGATATTCCGGGTGATTTTTTTTCTTCGTCTTTTCAAACACACGAGTTTAATCGAAATATACTTGACTAATTTTTTTTCTTTTCCAATTTAATACTAATTTTGAATATGCAGAACAAAATTAAGAATTCAAAAAATTGATCACTTTCAGAAAAAACCCCTGAGAATTCCTAGATATTCCAGATGAAACAAAAGTTTCCTACGATTTCTAGGACTTCCAGGTCTTTTGAGGAGCTGGAAATCCTGTTTTTCATTTGTATACGATTTTTAGCTTTTTTTTTTTCTTTTGCTGCTCTGATTTCATTTATACTCAATGAGCAAGTTACGTTCGATTTCTACGCATTTTACACAATATTTTAAAGTACGTAATGAAAAACGTGGACAAAGAAACTCGGGCGGGCAAAGATTTTACACTTTTTCTATTAGGTATATCCAAGTGTACCAAATAAAATAAATTTCGAATGTTGATCATTTCTGAGTGAAAGTTCAGTAATCACTAGAGGTTTCTAAGTCCTCTCTATCTATTGAAATTATTCAACGATCTTTCACAATCGATTGGCAAGAATTTCTGTTTCAATCGTATCAAAAGATTTTTTCAAATCGACCAATTTTCGTTTTTAATCATTATCCGATCACTTGGACCGAGTAACGATACTCGGAATTGAATCAAAGCCCGAATCTGACGAATTAAACCGGTTCGCATCTTCGTCTGTCCACATCGAGCCTCGCAACGAACCTAGTTTGAAAGAAGACGTCTTCGTCGACGAATCCAAAGTTGTCGTGGACCTTGGTGACCGTTCCTGTGAAGACCCTCTGCTTCGTAGATGCGGCAGGAACGTTCTGCTGCACTTGCTGCGCGACGTTAGCAACCGATTGTTGAAAAGCGGTTGTATTAAGCGCTCTTGGAGTCGGATAAGAGACGGTAGCCACTTGCGAGTAAAGCTGGTTCGCTATGTTACTCGGTAAATTAGATCCGAGACCCGCCATTGATGCCATCGTTATGTTCGGCTGGAATGGGAAGAAAAATTAGGGTCAAGTAAATCTCGTTGCTCTGTAAAATCAAACGAAAATAATTCTTCTTCTCCGTAAACCAAAGAAATTCAGACCCTGACCTGCTGCAGGCCCAAACTTTGCGGATAGACTTGCTGCGTCTGCTGCTGATACTGGACCATCGGTTGACCCCCCATGCCTCCCATGGCTGGGCCCAGCATCTGTTGCTGGATATTTTGGATCCCCTGACCTGAAAAGTAGGAAATTTAGCCATTCATTTGTTCTTAAATACACGTTCAATCAACATTCGTAAGTCAGAGAAGCCTTTCCTTCGCTAGGGGCCAAATCAGCTTTGGATTACCTAAAAAATCTGTCTCAGAGTCCATTTATTGAACTACGAACAGGTGCAGACGTGGATTTTTCATTGTAATATTCAACTCGTGTTATTTTATTCGTTATTATTGATTATTCAATTGGAATCATCATTATCTGACCTTTTCTCAGGGTAAATACAAGCAACTCGATTACTTCAAACCCCGAAAGAGTTTCTGAGTTCCAAATTTCATTCCGAGAAATTAATACGACGCAAGTGAACTGGCGAAGTCGATGTATTTGTATGAATATCAATAAAAATTGAAGTCAATTGAGTTGAATCGATGCCCCAATTACAATGTAAAAAGTAACAATGAGAAAACTGAGAAAACTGATCTGAAATAAAAAGTGGAATCATTAGAAACAATTATTACAGCCTATAATAAACTAGCAGTAGCTCATAATAATCAAAGTGCGGAAGACTGAACAGCTCGAGCTGATCGGAGTGATTGTTGAGAAAATCATGTGCCTCGGCTAATGTGAGACACGGCGCTGTCTTTGAGCAGGCTTTAAAAAAAGCGCAAACATATGAATGGCAATAAAAATGGATTCTGACGATGCTTGTAGGCAGTTTCGCTAAAAGCTTATGATTTAAAATTCAGAAGAGAAATTTTGTTGGTTTTTTTTTCCGGACTGAAGACGGTATTATAACCTTTGTTCATTTTCAGCCGACTGACTTGAACAACAATGCGTTCGTTGGTTAGTGACAACGCGTCTTATTTTTAGTTTCCGAAAAACAGAATTTGAAGGATACTTCACGATTATGATTGTCCATTTGACAAGCGCTCGGAAACATCGCACGAGTGGGTCACAAGAGTCGACGAAGATAAAATTTCGAAATCGACGGTGCGGCAATGTTTTGGCAAGCATTGACCCATTGTCTGCGCGATCTTATTGTCGAAAATAAACTGGCTGATCGAATGAGCAACAGAAAAATGTATTTTATTCTACTTAAATCCCTGTATCGTGTTCGCGATTATTTATTTACCTGCGTTTCGAACCCATGGAGGATTTTTACCGGCACCAAAGGGCGACAGGTTACTCATAGCTGGCAGTTACTATTATTTTTTCATGTACTAATTTATACTTGATCAAGTATTGTCAATATTACGATGGATCGTAAGCCAGGGCGTCCTTCAATCAGACGCCATCTTTCTTGTAACTACGCTAGAGTCATGATCGCGATCATTATTTCGATCAATAATCACCGGAAATCGATCTAAAAATCGAAATATCATTCAATAATTACGAAACTCGATTTGAAACGCCTTAGTATCAATTATTCATTGATATTCAATTTCGTACAGTTGCTCTGTTGACTAGATGATTCGAACAAATCTACTACGTTAGTCAAAACAGTGTCTAAATCAGGCTTAATATTTTTTCTAGAGTCTCTATTGCGCGTTTTTAGACCCAGAAATTAATTAAATACAATTAGATGAGTCATATTTTGAAAGAATTGCTTTGGTTATATCGTAATAAATTCAAACCCTCATCGATACTGGTTGCGGGATAATTTTGCGAGCGAAATAAGAAAGACAAAATTTTGTAATTTGTAATTGTATTTATATCCCTGGAATGCGAATGAAAATTCTAAACAATATGGACAATTTTTTCTTAATTGAATTTTACAAATTAATCTTACGATCCAATAAAATTATTTTTAATTATAGGCATAATCGCAGGCATTATTACAGAAAATCGATCTCAAAATCAAAATATTATTCAATGAGTACCAAATTCGATTTAAAATGACTCAATATCAATTATTTATTGATATTCCATTTCGTCGCAGTTATTCTATTGACTAGCTGATTCGAACAAATCTACTACGTTAATCAGAACAGAGTCTGAATCAGGTTTAAAATTTTTTTTCAGAGTTTCAATTGCGCGTTTTTAGACCCACAAATTAATCGAACAGAATTAAATAAGTCATTTGAAGAAATCGTTTGACTTATATCGCAATAAATTCAAACCCTCACTGACACTGGTTGCCTCATAATTTTGAGAGCGAAATAAGAAAGACAAAATTTAGTAATTTGTAATTGTGTATTTATTTCCCTGGAATGCGAATGAAACCCCAAAACAATATGCACAATGTTTTTTTTTTTATTGAATGTTACAAATCAATCTTAATTATTTAAGTTTAAAATTATTCTTAATTATTTAAGTTAATTATCGCAGACATTATATGTACTTTTCAACGTTAATTGTTGCGCCTTTGGTGGATCCACGGTTCCTTTCGAAAATCGTGATCTTATTTGTCGAGATCGGAGGTACGCGATTGGTCCAAGTGTTTCGCCAGTGTGCCGCGTTCAATAATCAACTGTTATTTGATCCAAAAGTAAAGTATCCTTACGTAATAACGGGGTTAAAATAGGCTCGCCTATTCTCTAACAAACAGGAGTTCAAATAGCCTAGGGTAATTGTTGCATTAACATCGTTCATTATTTATTTCCGGCCTTTGTTAAAATGGCGTTAGCATCGATCTGCCGGGTAGGACGACTGTCAATTGATTCGACCTTCAGCCGCTTGGGAGTTGCCGCTTGCAGTAGTCCGTCGTTCTCATCGTCTCTAAGAAACTTCGCTTCAAAAATCGACAAAATGGGATTACCTCGAGTTTACTTCGACATGGCCGCCGACAATAAGACCGTCGGCCGCATCGTTATGGAGGTAAACGATAATAAATAATGTTTATACCGTAATTACATATTTTAATACCCACGAATCGCCATTAACGTGACTTTCAACACCGCCGGTATCCATCTTGAACGACTCCGTTCGCTGCTCCATCCGCCTACCGGCGTCCCCGATTCCATCTCATTGCACGAGACCCCGGACTCTTTGGAGTCCCTCAAAGCGTCTAATTCCGCCCTATAAATAACCGGGCGATATTTAATTCGGGCATATTTCGCATAATCGCCGTTTCCCACGTGCAGTTGGCCCGGCCATATCCGGTATGCCGACCTTCACCGCTAGAGCATGATTCTTGAAAATTTTCCACTCGTTTTGTAATCGACTGACCATTCCAACATCGCGCGATCTTATCTCGGGCTCGTGGAGTCACGAGATCGCTGAGGGACCCCGGAATACGGGGGATCGGATATTAATTAAATTCGCAAAGGTCAATTTTTGCCGTTAAATAAGACAGTTTATGAAACTTTTCGTAGATTAGCGATGACTAAGTGGAATTAAAATGCCAGACTATGCATCGAATTTCACACTCGTGACTCGCTGATCACCTCGTTATATCATCGGCTGAATTTTTAATACACTTTTCATCGAATCTGAACAATTTTTTCTTTATTTCTTTTAAATTGTTTTCTTATTTCGTAGAATAATTATAATATAGAATGTTTTTTGTTTAGCTGAGAAGCGACGTCGTTCCTAAGACGGTGGAGAACTTCCGTGCCCTGTGTACGGGAGAGAAGGGATACGGCTACAAGGGTAGCAGCTTCCACAGAGTTATCCCAAACTTCATGTGCCAGGGCGGTGATTTCACCAACCACAACGGTACCGGAGGAAAGTCGATCTACGGAACCAAGTTTGAGGACGAGAACTTCACCCTGAAGCATCTCGAGCCCGGCACCCTCTCCATGGCCAACGCCGGACCCAACACCAACGGAAGCCAGTTCTTCATCACGACTGCCAAGACCAGCTGGCTAGACAACAAACACGTAGTTTTCGGCAAAGTCGTCGAAGGCATGGACGTCGTGAAGAAGGTGAAAATATCTGAATTCAAATATCTCTGCCCACGGAACTAAATATCAAAAAATAGATTCGTAGCGAGATTCTACATGCAATTCCGAACAAATATATTCGATACCTCCTAATGATACCAGCTTATCTTAGCGAGTCCGTTCAAAACAGCTTATTTGCTCGTTACGAATTCGGAACATCTTATCTTGGCGTTTCCCCCAGTAACAGCTTGTCTTGGCGTTCGCCACAGAATCAGCCTATCTTGGCATTTCCTGCAGTAACAGCTTATCTTACCGTTGACGATAGAAACAGCTTATCAGCGTTCGCGTTAGTTTTCCACAGGATCAAAAACAAACTTTGATCGAGGAGCATAAGTCAGACGTGTAATTTATGCTCCTCAATCAAAGTTTGTTTTTGATCCTGTGGAAAAGTAACGCGAACGCTGATAAGCTGTTTCTATCGTCGACGGTAAGATAAGCTGTTACTGCAGGAAATGCCAAGATAGGCTGATTCTGTGGCGAACGCCAAGACAAGCTGTTACTGGGGGAAACGCCAAGATAAGATGTTTCGAATTCGTAACGCGCAAATGAGCTGTTTTGAACGGACTCGCTAAGATAAGCTGGTATCATTAGGAGGTATCGAATATATTTGTTCGGAATTGCATGTAGAATCTCGCCACGAATCTATTTTTTGGTATATAGCTGCGTGGGCTAAGATATTTCGAGATATTTGAGTGTCGATAAAAATCGAGTATCGCACTCCCTTGATTTGAGCGAATTTCGAGGAATAGCAAGAATCTTGAGATTCTTAGGATCTCGAAAATCGTATTTTTGTTGAATTCGTCTGTTTTCTATTTCAGTTGGAAGCTTTGGGATCCCAGAGCGGCAAGACCTCGAAGAAGATCACCGTTGTAGATTCTGGAGAGTTGTAGATACTAGAACTGGGGTACACTTGAATGACTGTTTGCATTTTAGATAACCAGTTGCATTAAAGCTATCATCATTTCCTACTTACGTTGATAAAATCTAAAGAGGCGCGGACGTACCGACGACTATGTATAATATCAACAACCCTTCCGACTACAAAAAAAAAAATCGAGTGAAACTAGAGGCTCCGCGGCATGATCAATTTGTTATTCGTTCAAAGAGACCTGAACCAGTGACAATGAAGCTGAACCGAAGCTTCACTACCTCTTCCAATGGACTCAACGTTTCCGTTTTCTCACAGTAATTCATGTCTCCCAAAACCCAAAACAAAAAATTATCTAAACGCGCACATGTAGAAGAGCAAAGGAGTAACGAGTGAAGTCCGATTTAAATTCGTCCGCCTCGTTAGTTTTTATTATCGTTAAATCACTACTTTTACTCGATTGTAATAATTTTTACACTTGGTCGAATTAAGACACGCGCTCTTCACGATTGGTTCTGATTTGCTTGATTCTTTTTTTCATTTATAACAATAATAATAATTACATCGTTAATGAGAGGCGTCACTCGAGAAGAACCGCAAGTTTGAGACTGCAATCTTCTCCGCCAGCTTTCTTACACCGACGCTGTGCGGATTTGCCGATATAAATGAATAAAGATTGACCACGCCTATGCCCTTGAAACTTTTATCTCCACCTAATTCGTCCAAGAGTGTGTCATTTATTCGATCCAATGATTTCTAGTTTCTATTTGAATTAAAAGAAAGAAAAAAAAAATTGTTTAAAGAAAATACAAAAATCTGTCTTTGTCTTAAACCTCATTTCCTTCTCCCTCTTCAATATCGTCTTCCTATCAATTGTTTTTCTCATCACTGTTTATCCAGAATTTCAATCACGTTTACAACTTACAACACTTTTTTCGATGTTTCAATACCTAATGCATTTATTTTCATCGATAATAAACTATATATAAAAGAAAGAGTATCAATGAAAATTCTCATTACTTACACTATTTACAGGTATACGTAGTACGTGGAAAAAAAAGAAGAATTGATAGTAATAGCATGTGATACATGAATAAACTGAAAATAACAACCTATTTACGTTCTTCGTTGTGATTTATTTACTTTTAAATCCTTTGTCAAACAGTTACAGCGACACGTGCAGCGGTATTATATTCTATCAGTTCAGGGATTTGACGAGTAATTTACTCGTATTTATTTTCTAGATTAAGGATGTATAGGCTATACAATCTCAACCAAAAGTGAGTCTCGTCGTCAATATTGAGTATTTCGAGATGAGATAAAAATCGGAAAAAAATCAACCACAATCAAGATGATAAGAGTATTCATTTTCAATAATAATAATGCCCAAAAGTTATCAACAAATTGTTTAAACAAATCATTGTTTAAGAAATTTCCTGGTGACGTCATTTTTTTTTCATGTCAAATGAATTCGTTAATCTTTCTGAATACGCATGGATTTTTTCAGAATTTTTTCACTTTTTTTAAATTTCCTTTTTCGGAAATTTCTAAAGGCTGTATTTACTTAACTATTAGTTCCACGCTCCGGAAACTTCGGAATTGTAATTTACATCGCTTCCACAATAACATATCCAAAATTCAGATTTTTTTCTCCATTTTTCAAAATCAAAAACGGAAATTTCCAAAAAGTGCCAAAATTCTGAAAAAATTCATGTGTATTCAGAAAGATTAACGAATTCATTTGGCATGAAAAAAAAATAACGTCACCAGGAAATTTGTTAAACAATGATTTGTTTAAACAATTTGTTGATAACTTTTGGGCATTATTATTATTGAAAATGAATACTCTTATCATCTTGATTGTGGTTGATTTTTTTCCGATTTTTATCTCATCTCGAAGTAGTCAATATTGACGACGAGACTCACTTTTGGTTGAGATTGTATAGCCTATACATCCTTAAAAGTCAGTCTGGTTGGTTGATTGTCTTATCTCAGACCTTGCACAAGAGGATTATTTCAAATCACGTTTAAATATAGATTCATGGTGGCGACTGGGCCGGAAAATAGGGAATACTAATTTCGGGAAAAATCACGGAATTTTATCTTGTACTTGTTTTTTGTGATATACATATGAGGCAATCGATGCCAACTCGACCAATGATTTTCCCTCACCATTTTTGATTTGTTTCATAATTTTTTCTATGGTTGCCCTCACTTTCAAAAACATTTTAAAATTTTTTCAGATTTTTCTAAATAACCGCGTTAATTTTTTTACGTATTTTCAAAACTCCAAACAGATAGACATTTTTGAGAATTTTGAAAAAATTCTCAAAAATACTTTGTTCCAACACTATCATTTTGGGACATATTAAATTATTAAAAAGTGGAACCAATTTTTCTTATATTTTTTTTTTTTGCATATTTAAAAAAAAACTTATTTGATAATTATGGTCCTATCGGCTCCGAAAAGTTGTAGAGTACGAATTACTCGTATTTTGAGTAAAAACAAATTATAAAAATAAACGAGGCGATGGTTTCTGTTATAAGAAATTTTATCAAATCAATTATCATTAATAATCTTAATGTGATTAATTAATAAAATGTCTTATAACAGAACCCTTCGCCTCGTTTATCTTTATAACCCGTTTTTACTCAAAATACGAGTAATTCGTACTCTAAAACTTTTCGGAGCCGATAGGACCATAATTATCGAATAGGTTTTTTTTATATATGCAAAAAAATATATACGAAAAATTGGTTTCACTTCTTAATATGTCCCAAAATGATGGTGTTGGAACCAAGTATTTTTGAGAATTTTTTCAGTATTTTCAAAAATGTCTATCTTTTTGGAGTTTTGAAAATACGTAAAAAATCAACGGTTATTTAGAAAAAACTGAAAAAATTTCAAAGTGTTTTTGAGAGTTAGGGCAACCATAGAAAAAATTATAAAAGAAATAAAAAATGGTGAGGGAAAATCATTGGTCGAGTTGGCATGGAATGCCTCATATATTTGAATACTAGATGGTATTATCGAGTATATCGTATTCTAGCGTTGACACAAATTTTATAATTTCAAAAACAAGAATCACACTTGTTAAAATCTATGTCGAGAATTTCTCGCTTTCTATGCACTGGAACAACTTGACATTATTTGGATTTTTTTGGAAAAAGAGATTACATGTAGTTTACCTCCTTGAAAAACCTGGAAGTCCTGGAAATCTCAGGGAATATTGGATTCCCTCAGGAAAATTAGTCTAGTATATTTTGAGAAATAATGATAAATATCGAAATTCTTCGGGAATTTTAGATCCTGATTTCAGTATAGACACCCTGGAGATGGAAATAATGCATTTTTGGCCGGAAAAGTCAGGAAATTTCATTTCAGTGAAACTGTCGTCACCATGTAGATTATTTTTTTTTCCTACTATTTTTAGTTCGACTAAAGGGGGGGGGGGGTTTTCAGGGGGGTGTAATGAAGCCAGACAATTAAACATTCAAGATTTATTTAGATATTTTAGTATGTATATTATAACATCTGTTTAATTTATTTATTTAATTTTCATTTTTTTTAATAGTTTTTGTTTTGTTTTTTCTTGCAGCTTTTATTTTATCGTTCTTTTCATACGATTCGTAGATTTTTCATAATTATAATATCAATTATTAGTTATTATTGTGCACATCAGAATAATATATAATAAGATATATTCATATACATATATTGTAATTTTGCGTTAAACATAACAGTGACATTTCTTTTTTTTCTCTTCTAATTCTTTTACAATATTAAATATAGACCGTTGTATGATTTCGTAAATATATATATATATATATTTCAATTTAATTTACAATGTTGATGTACTGATTTACTGATTTATCATCAACCTCATGACTATACTTACGTTTATTTAAATTTAGAGTGTGCTTCTGTACTTTATTTTTCCCTTATTCGAAAGTTATAGTGGGAACGATACACTCATCGTCTTGACAATTTATTTATATTATATTGATAAAATCGAGCGGACTATATTATCCAACTGTGGCTTATAACATCTGAGTAAATTTCTCTCCACACACCCACGTATATAAGTTCGTAGGATCATTCAATCACGTTCTCGTTCACGCCACGCGTCTTCAAACCAAATATAGAGAAAACCAAAGACAATATTGACATACGTGTTAGATGACTCACGTCGAGTTAATCTTTTTTGGCGCCTGTGGCGAAAAGATACTATTTTTTAATTTCTTTAGAAATCATTTGCGAATCTACGTCACTGCAGCTGCAGTCCATCAGCCATCGGTTTTATTTGACTTAAATTATATATGTAGGTCTATATTATTATTATGTATTAATATATATTTTTTTTATTCAACTGCACATTTATATTATTAAATTTTATTCAGATTTTCATATTCACGAATTCGCCTGACATTTTAATTAATCCTCAAGTTTTATATTGACCAGATAATTTTTTAGCCCTGAGCGAGCAGTTCGTTATTAATGAATCAATATTACGGAAATTCATTATTTCAGATTACTGCAGCTCAAAAATTGTATCAGACTGATTTTCCGGTACAAATTATTATCTTTTGATTTTCAAAACAAGGGTAAGTATAAGTTAGAAAAGTGATTGTGAAAGAGAAAAATTTTCATTATTAATATATCAGACGCTTCACGTTGACGGTTAATTATTATTGCGATATGTCGACTGCAGGGTGCGTAAACACGATATTATATATACATATACAGTATAATTACATTATCATTATTATTTTTTAACAATAGGATATTAGATTGACAATAATAATACTAATAATATAATCATTTTATACGGAGTGGATGTAACAATACGTAATATGCACTTATCATAATTATATAAGGAACATTCAGGGATATTACAATGTCAATTCTATTTACATTCTTGTATGATGGTAGGACTATTATCGTATTATCGTAATTACTTAATTTATTCCATAATTATTTATAACGTTATCACTATAAAACTAAGATAAGAGTATGATATTTTATAATTACATTCATTCAAATATACACTTATATCAATTTCATATTATCTTTTTTTTTTAAGTTTTCTTCACTTTTGTTATCATATTTAAGAGTCAGAAATTAAGACACATGAATTAGTCGATATAGGTACTAATGATTGATCAATTATTACACGACTCGTCGCTTATAGAGGTACACAAAGTTACACATCGTTCAACTTGATATATATTTTCTTTTCACCATTACAGGATTGTCTAAAATGTATCTAGATACAGAGATACATTCAATAAATAGGTAGGAATGGTCCTTGAATTTCTGGCGAATGTATTCTATATATAATAATTAATACAAACGATTATATATATATATCAAATTGTAAATGCATCGATCAAGGATATACAGATACACCTTTTATATTATATAAATATAAACATTTCAGAAAACGTTCGAACATAAGTATATGATGATAACAATTATTATTATTATTGTTCGTTATTTCTAACGTTATAAATATAACATTGATATCCGATAGTCTGACGCAGCAGGAGAAATAAAATATGATTGATTTTCTCTTTCATCTCATTTCTTTTCAGCGGATTTTCAAGCCTCTAAAATTGTTTCTTTATAAATCTTTCATCACACGTAAAATTATTGTTATAGTTATTTCAATTCAACGTTATAATTTATACGACGTTACGGGATCAATATAATAGACATAATTATCCACATGTTCAAAGATGTTTGATACATTCAATGTTTTTACCGTTGTACATATATTTACATCCCTAATACAGTACAGAATATTACATAGTACCTTTGACCCGCAAAGGCTTGTACATCAAGAACTTATCACTATTCAATCATATATAAGCGACGCGATTCCCGAAATCTACTGACTCATAAATTATTCTGTTACATTCGGACACGGTTTTGGATTTGAAAAATTTACATCATATATGATTTCTTACACGTATATGTTATTATTTCTCTTTTCTGACCGTTAAGGGGGACCATACACCTAAACATTTTTTAAATCTCTAAACCACCGAAAGTCATTTATGAGACTTTTGAACGGTTTTCACATGATTTTAGAGATATTTTTTTTTGTCTGTGATGCACGAAATGAAATCAATCTTGGTTTTTCTTGTCTCAAACTGGCCAGTAAAGGGACCCTTTCAATATGAACGGATAACTTTTTCATAACTTGATTTTTACTCGAGTTATCATGAAAAGTAACGTGTGAAGACAGAAAAACGCTATTTTATTCTAAAAAATGATGAATATCTGGTACAATTTTGATCGGATCAAGAAGTTCTCTGTTCATTTTGAGAAGGCCTCTTCATTGAATAGTTTGAGACCAGAAAAACTTGAATCGATCCACCGATAGATTTTGTTTCGTGCATCGTAGACAAAAAAAAAAAAAAATGTGTTCCCAAAATCGTGTGAAAAACATTTCAAAATATGAAAACTTTTATTGGTTTTCTTCTGGATTACTTTTGGCAGTTTTTACTTTTTGACATTTTCAGGCGTATCAGCGAAATTTAATCGCGATATAGCGGCAGAATCTACAAATTTGTACGTTCTGGCAATTCGCTCAGAATTCTGAGTCTCCGCCCGACTCCATTTGACGTCCGCGGTTGTGGTCGTTTTGGAACTAATTGTAAAATTTATGTGTACCTAACTTTTGGTATCGAATTGGTTGACTCGATGGAAAATGGCTCACCCTTTCAGTATAATTACAGAAAGCCACATTATTGAAGAAACTATGACGTATCTACATACAGTCGCGATCATGGATATGGAATTCGACATTTTTTCAGGGCGATCGGCGAACCTCGAATACGAATTGACTGACGAACCTCATGGTCGCAGGCTGTTACAGTTGAATCGATCAGTGCAAACTTCCTGCATGGAAGCAGAAGCGATATTGGCCATCCACAACCAATCTCAACATCGCAAATTTGTTCGACCACTCGACTAATAGGCAATGTTACATCATGATTCGCAAACGCCGAAAGCCTTGCGTTCGCTGCAATATTGCAAACCTTTGTTATTCCCAACTTTGAATTGCACTGTGTCACTTAGTGTTGGAAATTGGAAATTTGTTAGTGGGGCAGGAAATGTGATTTTTTTCGGCAAATTGACTCGTTTACTGCATTCTTATCATCCCTCCGTTACATTCGACATTGTGGATTGTATAATGATTCTGTAAATCAATCGATGATGTTAATCACGTAGTTGACTTTACCTTCGACCTGCAAAGGCAGCGAATTATTATATCGACGTCTTTATACCGTATTTATTTAACATTCTTTTCATTCGAGTAAATTTTGTGAAATATATAGGACATTATATAATGTCTAGGCGTTTTCGATGATTATATCAGTGGGATTCATCGCTTTTGATTTGCGATTATTAAAAAACCGAGCACTAATTCACTAAAAAATCCAACGTTTTGAAACATATGCCTAGCGTTTGACAAGTGGATTTATCGGAAGTTGCTCGATTATTACGTACAGCTCGCGTAAATTAATATCCGAACATAACAAGGATCAGTCAGCACGTCGCGATAACGAGGAGGGAGCATTTAGGGGTATGTATTGAATTTCGCCTCTTTTGATAAAACCTACGGAAACTTCGACAAAAAACTCTGATATAATCACCGCTTTACACCACCTGAGTGTATAAAGTCAAGAGGAAAGTTTTCTCAGATTCCAAGTATCAGCAACGCTTATGAGAAATAGGTGCGTGCTGATGAAGTGGAGATTGTGAAAATTATCCAATTTCAAATCAAGTGCCAAGTGACGTCACACAGTACCTCGGTCGCCATGCTCTTCCGTTGATCATCGTTGTTCGTAGCGCTATCAGTCGGTCAGTCTGTGCTGTGTGACGTCACGTGCGACCGCGAAATTCGAACGTTATTCATTACTTCACGAATCGGTGTGGCCTACAAATCTTTGGCTTTCGAACCGAAAAAGAGCGAAATAAATAATTCATCACAGTTCACCGAAGCGTCTGAGTGATGCAACCTTTAGCCCATTATACTCTCCCTGGATTTTTCCTCTCTGGCTTTACCTCTTGATCTTGAATCGATATCGTCGGCTATATCTCTGGTCAAGTATCCCAGACCCATTTATTCCCTGTACCATTCCACGCCATGAACCGGGAAGCCCAGATTATTTCGCGGAGATAAAAATACTCGAACCGCGAATCCATAAAATCAGGAGGGTTTACTTCACGAACAGGTCCTTCAGGGTCGAGCACAGCGAGGGTTCGCAGCTCTCTGTTTGCTCATCCTCCTTGTTCGCTCCTGAGAACCAATTAGCTACCTTGCTAGGACTCGACCTGGGCTTGTTCGGGGAACTACCGGGCTTCGAGCTACCGGGTGTTTCTAGTTCACCGCCTCGCTGGGCTGTGAGAAAACCCTCAATGGCGCTTCCCAGTACTTGAGCATCGACTTTGGTCCCACTCTTATCGTCCCAGACGACTTTGTGTCTGGCATTAGCGACTGCGGGACCGGTTTCCCTCGTGGGTGACAATTTCGTCGGCTTTGTCTGCAAGGGGTCGAAGATTTTAACGACCGTTGACTTTTCGTCCCTGAAGGTGACAGCGGTTGGAGCCGAGTCCTCGCTCTTCTGCTTCTTCGACATCGGCTGATGACGTTTAACGAACCAGCTGGTAGGGGCTGCTGAATTCTTGGGCGAAGTTAGACTCTGGGTTTTATTTCCGGTTCCGTGAAGTATCGAGACGTCGAAGCTGTTGGAACGGAACCCTTTAAGCCGGTTGCGTTTTTGCTCCGCGGCCGTTTTGCCCGGTGGAGCTTCCGGCTTCTCGATTTTTCCGCCGGAAGTCGACGGGAGAACGGCCGCTTCGTCTGTTCCGCAACGGTTTATTTCACTGGCCGACGACGTCAGGGAACTCAGTATAGAAATGAGATCCGTGTTTGAGCAGACTATACCTGCAGCTGGTGTTATTTGACCCGGAGATGATGTTGGGAGCTTCGGCATCTCGGAAGCTCTTCTTCGAATCGATCCGGTGGGTGGTGGGATTGATCCCGCGACCGCAAAGTCGGAGTACCTCCGCTGCTGCTGTTGTGTGTACCTTTGGGCCGTTGAATTACCCTCGAGGGGTTGAACTTCGCAGACCTGCTCTCTGGATGGAGTCTTCCAGAGCTTCAGGCGAACCTGGTGATTCGGAAAACGGTGGATTTGGAATATTTGAAAAAATCGTACATTCGGATAAGGGGCATTAACCAATCACTTGCAATATTTGGTGTACACTCAGAAAAATGTCTAGTTTGCGGTACCATATATACGAGTCAAAATACTTGAAAAAATTTGAAATCGTGGGATATATTTTTGTATCTATTGAAATCCATTGAAATCTTCTGCAATCTTCTGAAATTTCTTTCTAAATATTAGAAATGCAATCTTTGGAAACAATTTGAAGTCTTTCGGAACCATGAAATCTTGGTCCATCTTCTCTAGACTCACCTTTCTGGCTTTAATTTCCGCGATGTCGTCCATAATATCGAGTTGCAGGTTGTGAGTACTTCCACTGTTACTCGGGGGCACACCCATGCTTGAAGTTGAGTCTCGTCGGCTGGGGAGGATCCTCGGAGCTCCCATGGGAAAAGCGGCGATGGACTCGCGCCGATTACGCCCAAAAAGCGTCGGAGGTACCCTGGAGATTGTAACAACAGAATGTCGTCGTCCTCCTGGCTGCGGGGTAGGTGCTTGGGATAGCGTGGCCAGAAAAGCAGCCTCCCGGGGCGTCGGTCCAGAGCCTTCTCCACGTTCACTCAGACGTCGGACCTGGGGGAAAAAGAAGAAAGAAAGTCTGAGAAAGACCGGCAGGTTACTTATGTAACATGAAATTGGGTTGTTATCCTCTCTTTCCTGAATAAAAATCAAGAACTAACATTTTGTCGATATTCGATGAAGTTGGGTTAATTAATTACAGTTAATTAATTACATTATACGGTACATTAACTCTAGAAGTACCGAGTACGGACTGGGGTGGATATCCACCCAATAGGCAAAATTGAAAAAGACGTTTTTGTCGTTTTCTTCAGCACTTTAGGGAAGTCAAATGAATTTTTCACCAACTATTCTTCAATGAAATTAAATCTGCTTTTCACCATTCTTTTCCTTATTGAAAAACGAAAAGATTCCTTTTTATGAAAGAAAGTTTTTATGAGTAAGAAACGCGTGGGTTGAATATTCACCCCAGTTTTTTTTAATAGTATAATTATTATATTATAGCGTAGTGAAAACTTTTTTCAAATGTACATGGCGCGAAACTCTTGATGTTTCGAACTTCTGTTCTTCTTGCTAGTGAAAAAAAAGGAAATGAACCTGCAAGAGGATCGGAACTCACAATCAGTGTTATTTCTATATAACCGATCCATTGAACTATTCGCCAATAATTATTCCGAATACACGCAATACTTCACATTGGTCTCAAAATGTAGCTTGATCAGCTTCAGGTTCGTGGAGCTACTCGTGGGATATATGGTATTGATGATCACAAAGATGTAGTTCGTAACTAATCTGGTTATCCAATCCGTTGAACTGGGATTCGGAACCGAAGCTATGAATCGATAAACGTAATCAGACCAATAAATAAAACCGTGTACCAGTATATCGTGATTCAACAAATTCTCCATACTCGAAAAAACATTAATATCTTATATCCAAAGTTTATTACACGTCGAAAAATTGACATTTTCAAAAATCACTTGTCGTAAGATTTCAGCACACGGTTGATCCGATTATGTCTCTCGACGTCTCATTTTTTTCAGAAAGCAATCCTTCATCGTGTGAATGAGGGAAATTAAAAAACAAAATTTTTTGGACCAAGTTATCAGCAAAAGAGTGACTAGATTGTCGCTAAATTTCATTAACTGACCGTAAATTATCACAGGATTTTTTTTCTCAGTTTCCCCCATTCACATGATAAAGAATTGCTCTAAAAAAAAAAAAAAAATTATAAAATGAGACGTACGTCAAGAGACATAATCGAATCAACCGTGCGTCTGAAACCTCACGGCAAGTGATTTAAAAAAAAAAGTCAATTTTCTGCATGTGTAACGAACTTTGGATAAGATATAATGATTTTTCGAGTATGGAGAATTTGTAGAATCACTCTGTCCTGGTCCCCTCAATACGAGCCGGGTCCAGTTCTTTGCATCTTTATTTGCTCTCGCGTAACCAGAACACTTTACATTAATTGCGGAGCGATTGCGGAGCAGTTTGTGCTGTTCGAGTGGAACTATTCCGTCTAGAAGCTTAAAGGATCGGTGAGGAGCTTTTTCAAGGGTTGGGATGTGAATGTTGATTCGGCTAAGGCGTAGTGTATCATTACATGAAGTGATACGAGGTAGAATATGAAATTATATTTCTTTATTTCAACGACAAAGAAGATGCCTGTGGATTCATTTCAATATCAAGATTCAAGCCTATCATTAAGAGAGATTCCGGATCGTCAAGGTACAGCATGGCAGTCGTCAAACATCGAGGAAGAAGACACGGATGCTTAGTCCACGCATGTGCATACGCTGTCCTTGCAGAATCCGTCGACATGGCCACGGCTTATGAATTCACCTCTTGAAGGTGGATAGTTGAGATTTTTGGCTTGCAGTTTGACCAGTTTCTCATCGGCAGAAGCGCAGGCGGCGACGGCTAGGAGGACGACAAGTGCGAGGACCTTCGACTTTGACTGTTGTACAAGCGGTTGAACGGCTGGACTTATCGTTAGTCTGATGAATTTTCTGTGCAGTTTTGGTATATTTATACTCAATTCGAGCCGAATATATCGCTGCGCCCCCTAATGGAACTCCGAGAATCTGTTGATGCTTATCGTCCTTCTGGTCTGCTTCTTCAATGACTTTTTCACATACCTAGAGATGTAGCACACCACCAGACGTATCCCGTATTTTTCCATTACACGGTCACTACATGCATATTATTGTATATCGTGTGTCCGGTGACAAAAGATCGTAATAGCGCCAAAAGTCCGATTTTAGTGGCAAAAGGTCGTATGAAATATTTTTAACTTCCCGTTTCTCTGTTTTCAGATAAAAAAAGAGGCTATTGTAATCACCTTGAAAATGAAAAATTGAGTTTTCACTGGATTTTGATGAAAATTGGTACTCGAAGGTTTTTCGAAATTTTAAATAAGTAAGAAATTCAATAATTTGTTAAAATAGTGAATCCAATTTGCTCTGAAAAAACTAAAAACATCCAAAATCTTACGGAAATTGGTACTCGAAGGTTTTTTGAACCGCTGATCAAGAATCTGAGGTCAGATTTGCAGAATTCAAAATAGCTGGGAACAAAATAAATAATGGGAATTAGTTCGAGGGCTGGCTCATAGTCAGGCCCAAACCCGCTTGTTTTTGTCACATTTGTTTCGGAAACGTCGAAAACGCATAGATCCGTCGAAATCGTTAGCGAATAAAAAACGAAAGTGCAGAAGGTCGCGTTTGGCCAAAAATCGTGATAATTTCTTCTGTAATGTTTTCAAAACGCATTCTCATTGTTCCTATCAGTAATCCAGCGAAGAAACAAAGAAGTCGTGGGAAAATATATTTTTCACAATTCACAATTCGCTCTAAAAACACCGGAAAAGCAAAGATCGATTGTAATTTTTCAACTTTCAAGCTTCCAAGCAAGAATTCGTGTGTGTCAAGATGATGAATAGGTAAATTTCGAAAACGACGAATCTTCTTTCTCTGATTTCGCGAATCGATATCGGTTAATGAACACTCAGACGCTAACTGTGAGCTGGAGAAGATTGCTCTCATTATATCCCGAGCTGGGTTTCGCCAAGAAAATTGAATCGCAAAAATGGCTGCTGGAAAAAACGCGTTGCTTGACAGTACGGCGATGGCATTCTCCCAACCCGGGGAATGAAATCATGACAAAGAAGGGAATTCTGTAGGTTATATATTAAAGACGTCTGTAAGAGTTGAGACGACATTTAGAAGTCAAAAAGTGGGACATTGCCATCCATACGACAAATTTTAGACAACTTTGAGTTTTGTGCTGTCTGTGATTATAATTATAGCTTTTTTGAAACGAGTTTTTGGGAGGCAAGAAGAATGTGCCGCAGAAGAAAACACTCCGTCATTTCGTGAATCGAAATAGTCCGTTCTTTTGATATCGATTAACATTTTATAGCTGTTTATAATAATGGCTTCGGTTATAGTTGAACAAATTGCAACCAACCCCTATCCTATATTGAGAAGAAAATCTCTCAAGTGGAAGCTGAAGTCGAAGCTATTTTGGGTGACGATCATTAATCACGGATTTTTTTAATCAACAGGAATTCGATTTTCCTCTGTTTTTTTTTCTGTAATTACCATCCTCACTATTTACATACACGAAATTATCATAGTTTACACGGTAGTTAGTAGTTTACATCTCGTATCTTCGTCCTGAGCGATTTATAGGTATAGCTATTATGGGAAACAATATCCGGAGTTTACTACTATACTACACCACTGCACCGGACCCTGAACCACACATGCCAACAATTTGGTAGACTAGTGTCCGACCGAAACACGATTTTCAGCCGAAACCGAAACCGTAACCGAATATTCGGCTCCTCCTCTAGTTTCGGCCGAAAACGAAACCGAAACCGAAACTTTGGGGCATTCCATGTAAACTCGACTAATGATTTTTCCTCACCGTTTTTAATTCGCTTTACGATTTCCTACATGATTCTTTGGTCTCAAAAAAGCACTCTTGAATTTTTTCAATTTTTTCCAGCCAACGGTAAGTTTCTTTTATGATTATTAGCCTCGTTATTAGCTATCACATCTCAAATTAATTTTTTTTTTAAATCGCAAAAAATTCTCAAAGATCTTATTTTTCATTCCGATCATTTTGGCACCCGACCAATGATGAACCGAAAATTCTCCAAAAATTACCAAAAATTTCAGAATTGAGAACAGATTTTACATATTGTTGCAACATGGCATTTACTTTGTTTAAAATGTTTGAAACGCTGAAAAAAATAGGAAAAAATCGGTCCATCATTGATCGGATTCCGAAGTGATCGGAATGAAACATAATAGTTTTGAGAATTTTTCGATATTTAGAAGAAAATTCAATTTTACATGGCGTGGAATAATCATAAAAAACTAATGGTTGGCGGGAATTATATTTAAAAAAATCAGGAATGCTTTTTTGCGATCGAGAAATCATATAGGATGCAGTTGAGTTAAAATTTGGTTAAATTTCCCAGAGGTATTATTCGATTATTTAATTAAACAAAAGACTCAAATTTTTCAGAAAATCACTTGATTTTTGTAGAGATACTATCTGGGGAAACCGTTCCGAATAAACCCGACAGCGCCCGGCACACAAATACTAGTTCGGCCGGGCCGAAGATTCGGCCAATTTTCGGCCGAAACCGAAACCGAAACCGAATAATCGGTCGGACACTAGTAGAAACAAATTATCGGATCTCGAATCTTGAATCGTATCGTCGGGATATTAGGATAATAGACGAAGGAGCGTTTGAAATTACACTCCACAAAGACTATTCTGGTACTTTACCATACTCTCTGGCACATCATAATCGTTAAATAATTGTTAACGAAGAATAGAACAGACCAAGTAAACAGATTACGGATACACTTTAATGGCTGATTATACAAAATTGTCGTATACAGTGAGTATTCCTCTATGCGGGCCGGTAGGTGCGCCCGAAGCAGGCAACCGAACGTACATACCATAAGCAACAGGGGGTACGTACCGTACGTACGGTTGCCTGCTTCAGGCGCACCTACGGGCCCTCATAGAGGAATACTCACTGTATGTTGTGCGTATTAGCATTGGAGCATTGAAAATGCTTCTATTTTCGGGGTGATAGTGAGGTATAGGGCTGAAACGTTAAAATGCAAAAAAATGCGATGGAAATTCGTGCAAAACGGAAGTAACAACGACGAGGTTGAAAAAAGTTTGAAAAAGACAAAAGATGGAAAAAGTTTATAGATGTTACCGTTACAACTTACAATTGTTACCGATCATCGATATTTCAGGCTCAGAATTTTTGAAAACTTCATTCCACATGAATTCAAATCAATATGCGACAGATCCAGATACGATCGAAACAAAATGCACCAAGAACGAGAAGACAGGTGACATTTAAATGCCTTCAGATTTTGTATTGTTCTATTGTTGGTAGATGCGATAGTCACTAGCCCTATCAAAGTGTATACCGGCCCACTTTTAGCGGGCGCAAAGGACTTTTCCGCCCGAGGGCCGAAAAGATCTGTTTTGCGCCCGCTCAAGAGGTATGAAAAGTGGCATTTTGCGACCGGGTGTGAGAAAAAAATTTTATCTTATAATGATACATCGTGCATCAAGGAGGCAAACCCGGTCTTTCAACACCGAGCGTAAGCTTGCAATCCGTGAGGCGTAGAAGACCGTTAGCTCCGTGGTATATATGTACTTACTCAGTGTCTTTTCAATTGAGGCTACTTTTTAACGTCGATTAATCTAGGATTTGCCTACGAGTACTAATACAGTTACTTTTAACGCCTAGTAGGAATTAAAAGTTACTTCATTACGAGGGGGAAATAACTCAAGATTTGACTGACGCATTATTCATTTTTTTTCAACGAAATAATTAAAATTATTCAATTCATTCCAATTTTTTATCTTCTTTTTAATTTTCTATTACTTACACCTTTTCAATTCACATTATTTCATTTATTTCAACATAATTTTTTTTTTAATAATGATGAATTTATGTCTCATTATTTCTCATTATTCCATTTATTTCTCAACATTTTAATTATTTCTCATTGTTTCAGTTATTTCCTCGGTTGGTTCTGAATATTTGACGAGCTATAATCGACACGTTATTTCAACGAGATATTTTTCCCTCGCTTCAATCGTACTCTGTGAAAACGCGTAAATCATTCTCCCGTTATGTAAACCGGGAATATTTAAAGGTTTTTGGTACTTTTTATCAACAGACGAATTCCGGTCATCGAAGTGCTGTTCTATTCTACTTTATCATCTGCAACTGATGCATGCGGAGTGGTGCATAAGTGCACCATTATATTTTCCAAACCTACCTGAGACGCTGTAATACCCGAGGTGCATTGAGGCGTAGGCAAAGAATGTTTGCGAGTTTCTCGCCAAGGCGAAAGAAGATAGGGATTTAGAGACGGGGAGTCTGGGTCCACGCAGCGAGGCGGTGACTCGTTCCTTCGCCGTTCGGCCTCCTCCTCTCCGAGGAGGCTCTCCTCCACCACGATTAGCGGCTCCCCAGGTCCACCTCCGCTCCCAATGCTGGAGCTCGGGGAAAAGGATTGTCTTCTCATTACTGTTTCGGAGTTTTCTGCAACAAAAATTGGAACAAATTATTCCATGTGGGAGGCTCCTCTACCTAGGGAATTTAAGTATTTTATTTTTGTATTTTATTTTTAATTGTAAGAAGTGCGATAAAAAATATGACAAAATCATTGTAAAGTAGGGGCGTCGTGCGAAAAAGCTTCAAACAGTCGAAAGAGTTCTGCGCCCAGGGCTTTTATCCCATTGGTCTCAAATTTTTCGGTACGGCTATTTTTCATCTTTATTCTCAATTCGTTCCTTGTGAACATGATCTTTATCCGTCTGGAACGGGAATCAAGATTGGAACAAAGTTTGGAGAGAGTATTAATTCGACAAAGGGCAGAACACGAAAAATTTCGATTTGTATCGTGAGCCATCTGTGTCATACTAATTTATGTTTGTATTTCAGAGAAGAGTTCTCAACATCGGTTAGTTATGTGAAAAAATGCGAGAAAAAATGTATTATTATTCAGCAGTTTCTTATATAGGTATACTATATCTATCTAAAGTCCGAATAAAGTTCACAAGCCTCGCTAAATTAATTTTAGATGTACGGGGTAGTTTCCGGATTGTTGGTCTGTTCAAAACCCAGGCGTATATTCAACTTTGAAATGTTAATATTGAGAGGAAAACTAGTTATTCGAGTGGCATGATCACATCACAGGGACCTTCTGATTCGAGTTTTTGGCGGAGGTAGCACGGAAAAGGTATTTCAAGCCGAGTGAATTTGGCGAACTTGTCAAAAGTATGAGGTATAAAAAATCTCACACAATTGATTGTTCAGGATGGTGGACTGAGTGTGAACCCGAAATTTGCTCAGAACATATTCAAATTTGTAAGAGAGATTCTACTTTACAGCTGAAGGTATAAAAATCAACAACTTGAACAATTCTCAATATTTGTCAATGAAATTTTAGGTGTACACTTATAATTCCCATCCTATTGGAAATTGTCTTAGAATTTATTAGCGACACTATGAGCGGAGAAAATAGCAGGCAATGTCTGGATAACCACAAGAAAGATCGGCTACTTCCGTCCACAAAATTTCACACAGAATATGTGACATTACTATATAGGGACTGCATCAGTAAAAGCTGATCTTTTCACACAGATTTTTCAATTCAACAAGATCGCATGATGATGAAAATGATGAAAAAGTTCAAATGAGGTCTTCCAACTCATCTTTCGTTTAGCCATGAGCAATTTCATGTAAAACGGTTAATAGGCGACTGCTGCGATTATGAAAGTGATGTTACTGGAAGTAAGAAATCTGTGAACGTCGATTCTGAATGCTGAACTGTATACCTACTCGCTCTTCACTTCAAAAAACCATGTAAATATTCATGGGTTATACATATGAGGTGAAAGCTTCCGCCACGTGACAGAGCATGCCAAAGCTTCATTAAAGCCCATCGTTCAGCTTTGAATCAGAAAACTTCTGCCGAGGAAACCACGTACCAGAGTTTCAAGATCTATGGTTGAATTAAACGACACGACCCTGTCCTGAGTCTGTGATAATCCAATTTTAAGCTGGATAAGCAGGAGCTTGTATTAATCCTTCGATAAAGCATTATATTCAATAGGTTCAGTCCCTCATAGTCCCGGTTATGGAATTGAATTATTCGAGATAAAATGGTAACCGAATTACTCCATCGATAATCCAACTAATTTTCAATTATCAATAAATTCTACATCCAGAGTCCAGAGAAGGTTCGAATGCCCTTTAATCCGATTTAATACACAGATAATCTTGAAAAATTGGATCATCTATTTCCAATTACAAGGAAGTTTCCAGACATCATAGCCGTCACCCCCTTCATTTTCATACCCGGCTCCATTTTATATTCAATTTTCGTTTCATTTTACACAATCGCCGAAAGGTTCCATGATAAAACACTAACAATGTTACCTCCAGCTCACCTCCGTTGCCTATCAGGATAAAATACACAAAACGTAATGAATTCATAACGATGTGCCTGTACCCGACGTAGTATGTACATTCGACCGTAACCTTGTTTTAATTACAAAACGGTTCATCACACACACTCGTGAATCATACTCACACACGTCGACAACACCTCGTGGATCGCAGATGGCTTCGAGCTTAACCGTCAGACCGAAGCCGGCTTAGGTATTGTCAGGGTACTGTACTTTAGGTCAGAGCGAGGACCACCGGCGATCAATAAGCCGGACTGATTAGTTGATGTCAATTATTTTGGAACAGGTCTCCCACGACCTCGGAACCAGAGAATTGGGTGACCCCATGGAGAGACAGTAGGGTAACCACGACCCATTTTCAGACAAAGTCAATCCGAGGTTGGAGCTAACGACGGAATTTATCATAAGGAAATCGACTAAGAAATTAGCGAATGTTTCATCGTCCGATTTGGAACCAAGCCCATTGCATTCGGCTTATCGTTGCTAGATAAGCCCGGAGGTATTACGGGCGAACAATCCGCACACACGGTCATACAGCCACTTTGCGTTGAGCCTGCTACCAATGGGCTGCCGCACCAGGATGTGTATCGAGGTATTAATACACCCAATTTACGGGCGTATTAGATGTTTGCTCAGCATACGTGTATGCGCATACACCGGCTTTCCAGTACCCATCCCACCCCATTCCACCCTCGACCACGCGGATCTATAATAATGTACCAGCTATAATGTGCATAGCTGCGGCGGATGGGCATCGATTATTGGTAATTTGCGAGGCGAGTGTGGTTCTAGTCGTGCAATGTACCCACACTCTATTTCTTCGCACCGTAGGGTATGCCATTTTTTACGGATCACAGACGAGCTCCGAATCCTCAAGTCGTGGTCGGCTTTCGCCACTTGCCTCCGTGATTCTTGTTCACTAAACATTTGGTATGTTGCAGAAAATGTGACGTGGTTTCCGGGAAGGACTAGTTCTACGTCTTGACAAAAAGTCAAGATTTTATGATACAAATTTTCACCAGAGATGCTTTCAACAGTGGAACCCATTTTTCCTCACTGTTTATGTAGCAGCAGCGATCCGCTGGTCAACGTCGTATCAAAGTCCAATTTATTACGTCCTCTATTTCCCCATACTGGTGGACGATATCCTGCGACCGAGATAGCTAATCAACACCTGCGTTCTGCGATAACGTTACTGTTCTGCGATTACTGCATAACCACAAGATACTCTAGCCTCGAACAGCAGTTTCTCAATTTTTCCGCTTCACTTGCGTGTCTCAAACGTTTGTTTAATCGATATTCTGGGCCCCACGGAAGATTTCAGATAGTTGGTGCTCAATAGTTTTACGTGTAAACATACACAAAGATTTATTTAGTCGAAATGACGCTCCAGCTTGTGACATCACTCAAGCCAGACTGTATTTTGTAAGAAAAAAAAGTCACAAACGTTGAAAATAAAACTTTGACCAATTGTCAGCTTGGTGAATTAGATCTAGAAAAACAGGAGAATGAGAGCAAACCAGGTTACAAAATTTCGATTTTTATTGCAAAATATCTGCGCTCATTTATTTTTTTGGAATCCAGAAAGCGGGATTTCAAAAGATCCTTCAGTTCCAGGAAATATTTGTGACTACCAGTTTTTCTAAGTTCAAGTACGTTTTTACCCCACTGCAGTGGGCAAAATGTGTGGAAATGTGGGGAAATTGGCACGAACAAAATTTCAAGTGTACGATTCTTATACGAATATCGAACATTTCCGCATCTAGAAATCATAATTTCATTAGATATTGATTTTTTTGCCCGTTCATCCAGAAAAAAAATTACATTTATAGTGAAATTCGGGCCAGAAGTATAACCTATGTAAGAAAAAATTAAAGATTTGCTTATTCAATTGTTGAGTCGATTATAGGGAAAAATAATCGATACTTCGAATCATCGATTATTTTTCGCCATTCCTACGGAAATAAACTCGTTGTGAATACTGCGAAAATGAGTCTCTCGGGCGAATCACCCGGGTATAACTTGTTCCAGGATCTGACGTCTTACAGCTTTACAAGGTAGCTGGTAAACTACGAGCAAGGGTCTCTGGTTGATATTCGCGTGATGTAATAACGTAATTAGAGAGTAAATTGGAGACACGGAATCAGATTTTGGGCTCGACAGCGGTACGTCGAGGATGAACGTGCCCATAGGGCAAGATCACGACCCGCGAAAGGAGCTACGTAGACGGGATGAGACAGCAGTCAGATTTCCTCAGCACCTGACCTGAATTATGATGATTCATCGTGCCTCATGGTGTTACAGCGTTGAAATTATGACCAAGTATTATTAATTGGGCCACGAAGACGAGGATAAACTATCGAAGCCTTGGGAAGAATACAAAACCCTGTGCGGATCAATTCTTACTTTCTACTGAAATCGAACAGAAATGCGGTCAATGATCGAAATCTCTGATATTATCGATGCGGAAAATCAGAAAATGTGTTCACTCGTCTGCAAATAACTTGGCTTATAGAATTTGTCGCTTATAGAGCTTATGAAGGAATTTGTCCATTTTATCCGGACCCTGCTCTGGACTTACTATCATCGTTAATATACATATACATTCATTATCTCAAATCGATACGCAACGAGCCAGTCATTAGCTCGTGTTCACTTTGTGACATATTAATCAAGGGGAAGGTTGGATTTTCGGAAGCAATTATCAGGGTCCCCCGCAGCGGTGTACACCAAACGGGAACGTACCCGTAGGGCTACATCACACCCCTTTAGGAAATTCGACGTGTATGCGATAGTCAGGTCAGATTTACTTCCGACCAATCCCGAATTATGAGGGTTTATCAACATGATCGATAATTCAAGATACATTCTCCTCATTGGTACAAATTACAGCTTCAAGAACGAAGGTATATAATGTTGAAAAGTGGGGACTTTTTCATTTCACAACAAAAGTATAACGATTCAGAATTTATTTCGATGGTACAGGAGTATAGTCTGTGATTAACTTATTCGCCAAATGTTGTCAAATAATTCCTGATTTTCATTATACCCATACATAACTATCATTGCTATTTTCTAATTTAAATGTGTTCCCAGGTTTCCAACGGATATCGCAGCAGTAGTTCGACATTGCGGATAGTACGTGTACGCATTCACTCTGTGCAAGTGCAAACTTTGCCGATGCAGACTCCACCCATCTTTCCCTTGGTAAGACATTTCGTGAAGCACATCGAATTTCCCCATTTTGTTCCCACTTTGCAGCTCGGGACGGTAGTTGCTTTCTGAACACATTCAGTTGGCCATACAGCTGTATCATCCCAGTATCCAACTTGAACTGGAATTCAACGTGAATACGATTAGTGCATTCAATGAAAGAATCTCTCAACTCGGTGCACATTTATGCGCAGCTGCTCATTGTTATAAGCTGATTGCTACGAAAGCTCGACTATACCAGTTAAAGGAATTTCCTTCGTGCGGAATAATTGATTATTTGATATTTTCGTCATGAAAACTCACCCGTCGTGCCGTCGATAGTTTCTTTCAATTCACCAGTGAACGCTTCGGACGCGGCCATGACCATCGCAGTCTGTGTGACGGTTCGCATGGTGACGTCAGTGGTGATGTTCGTATCGTCATCTGCATATGTGCAGGCAAAGAGAGCCGAAAGGACGATAACCGCGAAGAACTTCATGGTTATTATTGGTACAGGTATTCGAGACTGCTGAGTGTCTGACAAGAACTGAGCTTCGACTGATGTATTCCCCGTGCTGGAGGCGCGTGTATTTATACCAAATATCAGAAACTGCACTCCGATCCATAGTTCCACTTTTCATTTTTGTGATTGCAATTTTTTTATCAATGCTTGCCCACATTCAAAGTAATCGACTTGTCGACGTTTCACTCAGGTTTTTATAGTTGAATAGGTTATTCCATCGCACTTTGGAACAGTCAATATTGATAATAGAACGCGGATGGCTGATCTGTGTCATCTGCGGTAAGCAATAATCGTATCTTTATGTTCTACGTTATACGTCAAGGGTAGCGACATGACACCACTTGGCATCATCACGAGATGAGAGATCATTGTACTTTTTAGATGATGGCGACCTGCAAGGCACATAATTACACAACACCAACAGTTTCAATCATATATGAGACGAATGACAATTTCGAAATTGGAAAGGACTGAACGACAGAGAAGAAAACTGTACACTGTTAGAAAAAGTTGCGGTGTAAGACGGCCCCGGAGTAGAGGTTAAAAGATTTGGTGTTGATTATGACACTACTAGGGGCTCCGCCCCTCCGCGCTTCGCGCGGCAACCCCGCTCGGCGCTACGCGCCTCGAGCACTCGGCGCTTCGCGCCTCGCTTTTCCTAGGGATGGCTGGCCTAACTTTTTCTAACCTTCAGTGGCTGTTTTAACCTTTTCTAACTCTTTCCGGAACACTCACTTATTTCTTTTCTCTGCATACATCTTGCACGTCGTTTTTAATGAATCTCGCGAGAGACGAAAGCCATCTGGTGAATGTATTTGTAAGGAGCTGTCCAGATATTACGTAACGCTGTACGGTACAGTGCGTTGCTTGGGCTGTTTGGCTATGGTGGTAAGGTAGGCTAGGGAACGCCCGCCACCTCGCGGTGACGCTCAGAAGTTGACGCTCAGAAGTTCAAAGCGCATAGTGTACGCTCTATGTCAAAAGGCAACGTATTTATCATATTTTCGACATTCTTTCAATCATCGGACTGCTTTTATATAACTTATATAGCCTATGTTACTCGGGCAGACCTGAGGAACAATTTGGTGCAAGTTTTATGTAAATCGGTCCACTGGTTCTCGAGTTTATCGGTAACAAACAGACAAACGCACGAACTCCTTTATATATTAGTATAGATATAGATATAGATATAGATATAGATATAGATTTTAGTGGTAGAAACGACCCCGGCCATGTTGTAAATGGGAAAACTGGTGTCACTTTGGCCCTTGTGACGCGATTCACCGAGATTAACACCTCTTGGAGTACTACACGGAGAAAAAGGAGCGGTTCCTGTAGCTGATTGAATACATATTTGCATGAACATAACCTATAACAGCTATGGGAGCCATGCTGTCAGTTGCTGCAACCTACCGTACAGCTCCCACAACTATACTCCGGCTCCCACAGCTATACTCTGCACTCCTGTAGCTGGACAACACACTGTTATGACCTGATTGTAAGCTACAGAAACCAGAAATCTGGCTGTCACAACCACTCCTTTTTCTCCGTGTAGCTACACCGATAACGGAGTAAATTCACTTGCGTTCCAAAATCGGTGTCCGAATTGACACCGAAAATAGTCTATAGAAGTCCACACCATTAGGTTTCAATTTGACACTTTTTGGTGCGTGAATGGCACCGATCGGTGTTATTTTATCCGATCCCCTCAAATCGGCAATAATCAATTTATTTATTTCATTCTTCTATACTTTTAAGAACGTACGCGACGTGGTCAAACAAACATCTGAGATGGTGGTTAATGTATGTTTTTGAACAAGTCATTGTCCATGGTGCAGAAATCATGTACCGAAAAGTTGCAAGCTAAGCTATCCGGCCGTATAGCGTAGTGGCTAGAGCGTGCGACTAGTAATACAAACAGCGGCGAGCGTTCCGGGTTCAAACCCCGCCTAGGTCTTAGAAATGCGAAAAAACTTACAGCGAACTCAATATGCGTTTTAATTGACATCCGTACTGAAAAACAAGTTAGGGATAGCCTACAACACCTAAAATACCAATAAAAAGCAAAAACTCTACCTAATTTATTGATTTTTTTTCATTACATGGGAAAACACTGTTTCGGAGGCCGAAAAGATCACACCGTTCAGTGCAAAGCTGCACGGTGTATTTTCTTCTAACACCGTTTGGTGCGAATTCAACACCGCAATTTTGTTACTATTGAATGTAATCGGTGTCGACCGTAATTAACACCTTACGGTGTTGTTGCATATGAACCATCTCGGTGTTGAACCACGGTGTAGCCTGGTAACACCAAGAATTTTACAATGTGCCACTACAGTAGAGCGTCGATTATCCGAATCAATTGGGACCGGGTGCCTTTCGGATAATCGAAATTTCGGATAACCGAACAGCAATATTCCGTGGGCGAAAAAAACGTCGATTCTTTCGAAATGATGGAATTTATATATGTATACATATATTTAACTACAATGAACATCAATAGGTTATTATCACAAGTACATTTTAGTGAACTGAAAACATGTAATCATCGTATCATTCAATGATACAGAACAAAGTTAGATATGTATGTCTTTAAAAGATAATCAACATTCTTATATATTTGAGTTCTTACATCTGTTTATTTTTGAAAAAGTTGACGATTTTCCAATAAACCAAATCGCCATTCGGATAATTGACGTTTCGGATAAAGCAAATCGCCATTCGGATAATTGACGTTTCGGATAACTGACGTTCGGATAATCGACGCTCTACTGTACACCAAAATCGGTGTGGACTTCTATAGACGTCGGTGCGGTGTTAGATCGGTGTCAGTTTTAACACCGGTTTTCTAACAGTGTAGTTTCATGGCAGGGAGGCAAATATTTCCGAATTCGTTGAATTGTAGACAAAACAAGCGGGTTTGGGCTGACTATGAGCCAGTCTTCGAACTTCCCGTTATTTATTTTGTTCTCAGCTGTTTTGAAATTTGCAAGTATGACCTCAGGTTTTTGATCAGCGGTTCAAAAAACCTTCGAGTACCAATTTCCGTAAGATTTCGAATGATTTTAGTGTTTTTCCCGGCAAATTGGATTCGCCATTTTGAATTTCGCAAATCTGACTTCAGATTCGTGATCAGTGACCCAAAAAAAGCTACGAGTACCAAGTTTCATCCAAATCCAAATGTATTTAGTTTTTTTGCAACATATCGAATACGCCAAATTAAAATTTTGCAAAACTGACTTCAGATTCGTGATCAGCGATTGAAAAAACCATATCGTACCAAATTTCATTCAAATCCGTTGATTCGTTCTCAAGATATCGTCATTTTTGTTGTGTTTTTTAGAATTTTGTTATTTGAATAGTTCAAAAAGTACTAATCCGATCGAAGCCAAAATCTAATCAGTTCTAAGTTAAGAAAAGTCCCGTCGATTGAGCCCAAGTTGATCGAAATCCGACCACGCGTTCTCGAGATATCGCGCCGACAAAAATGTGGTCACGCACGTACACACACACACACACACACACATACAGACGTCAATCTGAAAATAGTCGGAGGTGATTCTTTGGATCTCGAAACGTGAAGATTTAGTGAAAACTCAACTTTTCATTTTCGGGGTGATCACAATAACTTCCTTTTTTCTCTGAAAACAGAGAAACGGGAAGTTAAAAAAAAACACTCAGCTAATTCTGTTATAGGAATACACTTCAGATAATTTTAATGTGTTGTCTCGATTTATGGCTGAATTATTTCAGCTCTGTGGTTCAATCTGAAAACTAAAATTTTTGAAAGTCCCGAAAACAATGACAATTTTTAACTTCCCTTTTCTCTGTTTTCAGAGAAAAAAGGAAGTTATTGTGATCACCCCGAAAATGAAAAGTTGAGTTTTCACTAAATCTTCACGTTTCGAGGTCCAAAGAATCACCTCCGACTATTTTCAGTTTGACGTCTGGGTGTGTGTATGTGCGTGACCACATTTTTGTCGGCGCGATATCTCGAGAACGCGTGGTCGGATTTCGATCAACTTGGGCTCAATCGACGGGGCTTTTCTTAACTTAGAACTGATTAGATTTTGGCTTCGATCGGATTAGTACTTTTTGAACTATTCAAATAACAAAATTCTAAAAAACACAACAAAAATGACGATATCTTGAGAACGAATCAACGGATTTCAGTGAAATTTGGTACCATATGGTTTTTTTGATCGCTGATCACGAATCTGAAGTCAGTTCTGCAAAATATTAATTTGGCGTATTCGATATGCTGCAAAAAAACTAAAAACATTTGTATTTGGATGAAAGTAGGTTTTTTGGGTCACTGATCACGAATCTGAAGTCAGATTTGCGAAATTCAAAATGGCGAGTCCGATTTGCTGGGAAAAATACTAAAAACATTCGAAATCTTACGGAAATTTGTACTCGAAGGTTTTTTGAACCGCTGATCGAGAATCTGAGGTCAGATTTACAAATTTCAAAATAGCTGAGAACAAAATAAATAACGGGAAGTTCGAAGGCTGGCTCATAGTCAGCCCAAACCCGCTTGTTTTTTTTTTTCAACTGGCGAATAGTTCAGGAAGACAAAAACTCTGGTTCTTGACAAGGAACCTCAAAGAACCTGTTTTATTGACCTGAAATACCGAAGCTTCACTTATTATCTGATTTTTGAGAATTCATAGTATCCGATTATCGACAGCTGATCGAAACCATTTCATTCGAAAAATCAGAATGTATATATCCAGAGAAATATTTATCTAGATCAATCCAAAAAATTGATTCAGGAATGGAACTGCTGATTCGAGAGTGTATAAAAGAGCATCTCCGAAGCGCAGTTGTTCTACATAATTATAAATTACGTAAAGCGTCAGAATGTCATTCGATCACCTCATATTATTGAAAGTAACCTATTTGTAGCATGATTTTTAAGCCTTCACCCCTCGAGTGTGAGGTGATGTAACAAAGTCCAGTGGACGAATCGAGGGATGACCGCAATAAGCAGCACGTATAAAAATTCTGAAAACGTAAAAATGAAAATGGAAACGTAGTTCGGGAGGTCCTGATCCTATTTGTACTGAAAAATTCAGATCTCATATATTATAAGAAACTCGGGGACCCAGCGAGAGTGTTTTTCCCAACTGACTCGTTCCGTGTGGAATTGATACATGACCCACGTGGGATCCATACATGGTCGCATGAGAGCTTTTCCAGTAGCTAATAGCAGGGACTGATACAGTACACATGTGACGGTGAAATGTGTGCTCCAAATCGACTTCAATTTGACACCGATCTTGGCTGATTCTATTTTTGTCTATACAGAAATCGAATAGCAAACAGAATAATGGTTGTTTTTAGAAAAATATTAAACCTGCAGACTCTTAGCTATAGTGGCGATTGCGTTTAGTATCGGTGAAGTTGAGGGTTTGTAGTTATAACACAGGTCAAGTTTCTATTTTAGTACATAAATTTCGATTTTATACGGCGACAGCAACCAAATTATTCATTTTACCTTCATAAAGTTTACTTTTGTCTTTTTTACGTTGGTAAAGACGTCAAAATTTAACATCTAATCGAGCCCAGACTCAAAATTTGTGTTGACCGGTGTAATCCACGTACCTACACATTTTTTGGTATCCTGATAGTAATATAGATTATAAGTGGGAAGAATGAAGGGTGTTTGATTGGCTCCACACAATATCCACTTTGGCATAGTATCGACACTATAAACACAATCAATCCAGATCAAATGATTTTTTTTCATTTTCTTTTTCTTGCCAACGGTTTTCCTTGGCCGTAGATATTCATATCATACGCAACTATGTAACATACAAGTGTCGGGGTTATCAAAGTTCAACATACATGATTCAAGTATGATCGTACGCGTAACGTGACCAACACTTGTGTCAGTAACGTGAATCGCACGTCAAGATCACGAATCAAACAATTCCCAAGTTCACGAATGTGTATATTTGGAAGAGAAATTAGATCAGATGGATCAAATTTTGTGTTTTACGGGCGTTTGCAAGTCTCGAGTGCCATAAGATGTCAACGAATTTCAAGATACCATGGCGTAGGGGTTTGGTATAGTTAAAAAAATATAAAAAATACGGTTCCTGGAATTCAAATTCCAGCTTCAATTTGAAAATCAAAATCGACATTGTGAATGGAAAATTGTGGCCGTTATGGCCGCTGAAGTAGTATTATAGTCTGTGAAGAGCAGCCTCGAGATTTGCTGCCACGATTCCATGCATTGTAAAGACTTGTCTGATCGGCTTGGAATTTATAGAGAAATGGAATTTATTTATTTTTGATAAATTGAAATTAAGCGAATTTAAAAATTTTTTACTGGATGATAACATTTTACGGAATTAATACTAACGTTTTCATCTATATAAGAGCAACAAACGAACGAATGTCAATCAACGTTCATCATGTAACATAATTGAAGAGATGATTGAATTTGCAGAATTCGTCCTCGAAGTCCCTCCCGCAACGTAGTACGTGCGGACAAGACCATATCCGCGTGCGATTAATTAAACCACGCAAATTATATTCCCTTCTTATCTATGCCTCGAATTATGACAATCGGTCAAGTTTACACAATTCAAATTGGAGAGTTTTCGATCATCAACAAATTCTCCTTCAACGCCGCAAGGATTCTTCTTATCTTCTAATCACACTGTAACAGTGTATCCTAATTGGAGTCAGGGACACGGAATTGGGATTCTAAAGTAGGTAAAAACTCGGTGTCAGGTTTTCAGAAAAGATTTTATTTTACTCCATAATAACGAGAAATATGGATTCATTCCAAAAAACAATGATAGCAGGAAGATTATAAAATTTGTATTAAAAATCGTTGCCAAATATTGTCAAATATGCCAATTATGATGCTTATTATCTGAATTCTGTATTCTTGAGATTGATCACAGAGCCGAAGTCGAATGCCATCTGGAAGTTCAGACAACGCATGTGCATTTCGTGCCTTTGCAGTACCCGCCCATTTTTCCTTTGGATTTGCATTTCATGAAGCACGCAGGATTGCCCCATTTGAATCCAAGTTTACATGTTGGGATTCCCCGCGGAACTTGACATTCGGTTGTCATCACGGCGTCGTCTTCGAAGGTTCCGCACCGGACTGTAAAAGCAACGGACATGGATTGAAATTACCGTCATTGATATTGGATAATCGTCTTAGCCTGATCGATACTGACCTATCTCGCCCCCCACAGTTTCTTGAAGTTCACCAACGTAGACTTCACCTGCTTTGGTCTTGGCTTCGTCAGCTGTGAGGACGGTATCGTCCGCGTAAGTGCAGGCGACGATGGCCGAAAGCACGACAAGGGCGAAGACCTTCATTACGTTTTATTTCTGGGATTTCTACGTCTTTGAGCAGAGCGAAGCTTTGACTGATGCAGTCCCGGTGCGTTGGTCGTATATTTATACCAAATATCGGAAACTGCACTATGATCTATTCGTTACAGTTATATTTTTTTTTTTTTTTTTAATTTTTTGGGTTGAATTATTCTCACTAACATCATCGCACTGGTGAGAAGATTTTTCATTCAGGTTGTTGTTCTCTGAAAGGTTACGCTGATGCAGCTATGTACTCTGTACCTACTCACAAGTATGCTGATAATTATTGATGATCTGCGTCGTCTGTAGATTTCTTATTAGGGAAACCCACGGAAATTAATTTGGCTCGAATTTATTTCGGTAGCACAAAGCTCCTCGAATGAACTAAAAGTAAGCGGAGCTTGAAGACATTTGAGCCATATAACAGGAATAATAATAAATACGTCAACTAATTCCAGAAAGTCGTAGGCGCGGTATTATACGACTTTTAGCCTTTTGTGAAAGTTGAGATCTGAGAGACTAAAAAATCTTGAAAGAGCAGATCTACGAAAGAAGGAAGACTCAGAGGCAGAGGATCCTACAAGAAGAGGAAAATTTAAAGGTAATTGATCGTATAAAGTATGAAAAAATTCGCCAACGTATTTTCTGCTTTTTGCAGTGGTTTGAAGACTGACGCTATGATCGATTTTTATCATTTCAATAACGATCAACGAAATACAAAAATTGTCCAATCGCAAATCGTTGTTCTGATTCTTACGACCTCAGGCGATCATACACGCGAAACGTGCTGATTCGGCAGTGTGAAGAGATCACGGTCCCATTTGAGTATGATAAACAGCAAAGTTCAAACAAAGTCAGCTAAAATGCAGGAATGTCGTTCTATTTATATCCTTGAAAATTACTTATCGGTTGGATTTTTCAACCCAAACGGTCTCGCGACTCCCGGTAAATTGCCTTGAGGTTATTTTCGATCAATACAAGCTAGAAAATTCCCCAAACCCTGCGCGGTGTGATACAGCTGCAGAGATTAATTAAGCCGTGAGATAATAAATCTTGGGCATCGCGTGCGGCTGACTGTTATACGTATATCTTCGATTTTTCATGTTCCACGAAAATGATCGCAGACATCAGATCTATCTCCAATTTCTTTCGGACGAAATATTATCTAAGCCATAATTGTCCCACTGATGACCCTTCGGACGTTATTTCCGATATTTCAATCTCGAGATGGTCGTACGATCTTCTACCCATTACGAGTGTCACATCATTATCCCCACTGAAAATGTACCACGGGATCCATGTAGATTGTTTCAAATCCCTATAAAATCCTTCGGGGATCCATTAAAACCATGGGATTTTGAGACGGATTTGGATAGATTCCATGGACTCACCGAATACATTTTCAATAGGGATACACGGTTCGGAGGGGTAGGTGAATCTCGAAGCTTATATTACTGCGGGTCATAAGTAGACATGAATCAGGAGATTTGAGAGATATTCAAGTGACAGGTGAACCAGATATTAGATATTTTACGTAACCCTAGAGTCTAGATGTGATTCGTAAAGCTCTCATTGACTGCTTGAGATTCGGAAAGAATGTAGAATCGATGAATACGGTTTCTTCAAACTTTGAAATAGTTTTCGAGAGAAATTTCGAACAAATTTTGTGTGTGTTTGCTACGTGATGAATTAACCGGTTATTTGAGCTAACATTTTATTGATTTACACAAACTAGTGAAAAAAAATGTAAGGTTCACTATAGGCACTATTGTATTTTTGAAAGAGAAATCATGAATCGTTGAATTTTTATCGGTTTACAAAGTTTCTGAATCGATTAAAACAAGGAAATCTGGAATCTGGCAGACCAGCAACGAAATTTGCCAGCAAAATTGTTTGAAAAATAATTGTAAAGATTGAAGAACATTTTTTTGGTGTTCTGTGCGTCACGAGTGCTGCAAATTGTTTCCAAATGTTTACCCAGCTCTGACGACTCTCTAAATTATTGTACTTTAGAATCTATAAATAATATAATCACAGTTATCCAATAAAATAGCATTAAAAAGTGTGTCAATCTAAATTATTACGTAATTTCACTCTGAATCATTCTTCCTCGTAACCCGATGGCACCTAAGAGAACAGACACCGATAGAAAAATGTGGTTGAATCGACTAAATACGTGATCCAAAATGTTTGTTTGACTCAACAAGATTTTTTTAAATATTTTTTTGAACCAAAATATATTGAATTGTCACGAATAAATATTCATCTCGCCGCCCGTAACCTCGTCATTTAGTAAATTCGACCATATTTTTCTCTCACATCAGTGGACGTATTCCAGTCAGCATTCTCAATGTGTCAATCAGATCCCAGCAATGTTTATTCAAGGTATCAGAAGTCTCTGGATGACTTTTAACAGCAGATTTCCAAATAAAGTTATAGTCACATAACATCAAGTGGGGCTTCCAATCGAGGATACATATAGCCTATGAGAGGATGATCGACTTTGTGGATTACATGTAATTCGTAACAGCGTGGGGGAGAAAGCTATCAGTCTAAATAATTGCTTTTCAAAATCAGTAGGAAAAAATTGGCATTTTACCGGGAATCAATTCTGTGTATTAAGCCGATAGGGAACCAAATTTTTATTAATGATTTTCCGAGATAAAATTAAGGATTAGGATATATATAAGACGATACGATCTCATGAATTCGCATCTTGTCGACGCTAGTCATATGAATTTTCAATCCATATCCCGAATGTGGATCAGTTTTGGTTTTTCCAGAATCAGCATAAAAAATGGTGACTAGAAATCAGTAATCTGAGATTGCTGAAAAGATGATATGATACAAAAGAGGAATAGAGTGAAACGGCATTGTAATTATTTTTTCGTGACACCTGCACGGGAAGTTCGTCACTCGTCCGGAATCGCAAACTTCCCGCACTTGATGCACAATACACCGTTTATTGGATGTATATGGGGCTGTCCACGTCAAATCACCTAGGCTCGTGACCACAACTTTTTTTATTTGCTCCATAATTTTTTCTATTGTTGTACTTGCTCTGAAACATTTTTCAGAATTTTTCCAGATTTTTAGAAAAATCCCTTTTTGAGTTATATGATTTTTTTTCGACCGAAAAAAAGGACCATTTTTAAAAATCTGAAAAAATTCACAAAAATCGTATGATTAACGTAAAACAGTTTCCCGATCGCGAAAATGTGGGCCGAATTTTTCTTATATTTTTTTTACCTGATCCAAACTTTTTTTTTGTTAAGGGGACCAGTACAGCGTGATTCAACAAATTCTCTATACTCCAAAAATCATTTATATCCTATCCAAAATTCTTTGAACATCGAAAAATTGACTTTCTCAAAAATCACTTGTCGTAAGGTTTCAGGCACACGGTTGATCCGATTATGTCTCTCGACATCTCATTTTCTTTGGAGAGCAATGTTTCGTCGTGTGAATGAGGGAAATTGGAGAACAAAATTTTTGGACGAACTTATTTCCAAAAGAGTGACTAGATTGTCGCTAAATTTCGATAACTGACCATAACTCATCACAGGATTTTTTTTCTCAGTTTTCCTCATTCATACGATGAAGAATTTCTCTCCGAAAAAAATGCGACGTCGAGAGATGTAATTCAATTAACCGTGTGTCTAAAACCTCACGACAAGTGATTTAAAAAAAAAATCCATTTTTCGACGTGTAATGAACTTTGGATAAAATATTAATGATTTTTGGAGTATGCAGAATATGTTCAATCACGCTGTACTGGTCCCGTTGACAGAAAAAAAAGTTTGGATCAGGTGAAAAAAAAATAAGAAAAATTCGGCCCACATTTTTGCGATCGGGCAACTGTTTTACGTTAATCATACCATTTTTGTGAATTTTTTCAGATTTTTAAAAATGGTCCTTTTTTTCGGTCGAAAAAAATCATAACTCAAAAAGGGATTTTTTTAAAAATCTGGAAAAATTCTGAAAAATGTTTCAGAGCAAGTACAACGATAAAAAAAATTATGGAGCCAATCAAAAAAGTTGCGGTCACGAGCCTAGGTGAATTGACGTGGACAGCCCCATATGTATCTGGTGTATGGAAGTGGAGGTTCCAAGGGTAAGAAATACACAAAAGTCTATCGGTATAAGTATATTGTATTACATCCGATAATTATAGTCGCAGTTATTTACTAATAATCAAAGTCAATATTGTGTGTGTAGTTTATTGGAAAACGAAGGTCGCAGAAACAGTTTTTTTTTTCAAAAAAACGTGACGTTCGGCCCTGGAGAGGGCCCTCCTCAGACGAAAACATTTTTATTGTCTGTTAGCAACAAAAATTAATCATAGAAACATAATATAAAGTCAATATTCCTCAATCAGCGAAGTTAATCTTAAGTTACATTCCAATATCCAATTATCTTGTCGGATTACGAATAGCACATACAATCCATGTTGAGGTCGCAAAGCCCACCTCTCGCACCTGCCAGAATGCATGCAGAGTCACAGGCGAGGGGTAACAAACAAAGAGGACTCAATGTTACATTGTATGAGGATTTTACGACTGGCTCTGTGTAGCAGCCGCATCCTGTTCCAGCTAGAAAAAAATGCAGTGATGAGTGAAGTGCATGGACCCCCGGATTAGATGTAGAGTCGAGTCGGGTAAAACGGGGATGTTGATGTCCATGATCAAAAGCTACTATGATGACGAAATTTCATAATTTCGAACCGTTGAGCGGAAAAAAGAAATACTTTTGCTAGATGGCGATCTGATCTCCGTTCGCAACAAAGTGCACGTAAAACGAGGACCATAGCTACTAAGAATTCTACGATAAAAGAAATTGAACGATGGGTCAAGATAAAAATTTGATTAAAGATATAGAACCGCTAATTACAATTATTTCTCCTATAATTGCAATTTCCATCATTACATAATTGTCGTCTGGTCGTTATCAACACCAAAATTGTCTCCTTTTCAAATGGAAAAGACATTGAATCACCTAAAATGCAAATCCCGTTTTACCCGATTATGCAATTGTCTAAACTAACATACCCTCATCAAACTATGGCAATGTGGAGGTGTTGGTCAAACGTGATTACGTAGCTCATCGACAATAGTTTTGGGAGAAAGCGAAATTCGAAAGCATTTTCTTGGTATTTCAGATACTCAAATAACCTCAACGTATCATCACTTAGAGCACGATTCTCAGGACCATTTTGTCATTTTTTTTTTTGTTCTCAAATGTACCTGCATTTTTTCATTCAGAACAAGCAAGCCTATGCAGTCGCTGAATAGATTGCGTCTCGGTAATAGCCGAAATCAACATATCCCCGTTTAACCCAACTCTCCCCTACAATTTGTAGGTAGTTAAACATTACACAGATCAACTGAATAAAAGGTTTTTTTTTCTTATAGTTTGTATTTTAGTACATAAATTTTGATTCCATACATCGAGAATCACCAAAATATTCATTTTTTCCTTATGAAGTTTGCTTTAAAAAAAAATGTTGTTTCGTTGACCTGTATTATTAATTATGATTTTCGAATAAAAGTGACTTAAACGCGAAACTGAAGTTATATTAGAATAAATGTTTGAGAAAATATGTCATTTTTCTCAAAATCCAAAATGTCGTTCTGGTTTCTACAAAAGCAAACCTATACTAATGGAACTGTTTTTTCCTTTATCCGTTGAGTAAAAGAAATCAAAATTCGAGTTTTAGAATCCAGACTTAAAATTTGTGTCGACCGGTGTTATGTCACGTTACCAGTTTAAAACTGTGAACCATATATAGTCTAATGATCATACCGTGAATAATATTTATATCCTCAAAGCTTGATTATTCGCTCGCAAAATTATCAAACCAATCAATATTCTGAGAAATCATTGGAAATTTTCGTAATCTAAGCACACCTGGTTCAACATGCGCAGTTCCTTCAGTAGTAACGACGGTGACTATCTGGTTTGCTGTCCGTGAGTTATCCGAAGTCGAATATCTTGCGGACGCGCAGACGACGATAGCCAACAGAAGAATGAATTTAAAGATCTTCATGGTATCTCTGGGCGGGCGACTTCGATTTTTTGACGAAAACTTGAAATATTTTAAACTTTTACGAAGAGCTGAGCTTCGACTGATGATCCCCGTGTAATTTTCCCGTATTTATACCCAGTTCCGAGAAATTGGTTTGATGTATTTTCACATATCTCCAGCCACCCGTGTCGTCGTGAACTTTCTGGAAATTCCTGGTAACCTTAGCGTCCATAGTGCCCTCCATATTGATAACATTGTTACGATAGTCAGGCGATTGGCGTTCTAATTGTGGCGAAGTAATCGCGGAATTAATGGGCAGGTTTTCCCCGCATCCAACAACACATCGTGATATCTTCGAGTGGAAAGTTTTCACCGAGACAGTGAAGCCTCGGTAATAACTTTAATCTTTCATATGCTGTTTCGCAGGGGCACGAGATACCGATATTCTGATGTTCATTGAAGGTAGAGTGAAGTCATTCAAGTAGTGTACCACCCACGACGGCTGATTCTCGAAAATTAGGTTTTCGGATGTGGAATATGGCGTGTCGAGTTTCGAAACGTACAGATATTTTAGCCTATGAATAATTGCAAACATAGAACCATTGGGGCTTTGAACTCACGACGGTCGCAGCCGTACGTGATTATACCGGTATCTCTGTATTGTTATCTCTGAAACAGTGAAATGTTCGAGCACAGCTTACACTCCACTTCGATGGTCGTCGGAATGGATGTACCAGCGGGTTACCAAAGCACAAATGGTTTTGTTTGTTTCAAACGGGCCGAATCGAATTCAATATCTCTTCCACGCTCTCTGTGAATTCATTCGACTCAAAGAGGATTTGTTTGCACTCTGGAGTATCATCTCGATTCCCAAAATCTAATTATGATTTCTGATGATATTGATCAGGTTCAAAAAGCTCCAGCAAGTGATTGGGAGTTGTTCATTATTTCCATGAATCACAATATGTGCTTGATTATTATTGATACAGGACCTGGAAATGAACTGCGGCCATCCCATAAAATTCATTTTTATTGACACGATGATGGTCTTCACAAACGAGGTGAAATCTCGATGATCGATAATATAAAAGAATGTGTTGGATCCGGAGAATTTCAACGAATTTCTCATCAATATTGATTGAGTACAAAGACAAGTGGTACATTGAAGTAAGCAAATTGGATGAAATCGATAATGTGTCTTCATTTCAAAATTTAGGCACTAGCTGCGCATTGCATGCAACATTGTCGAATATAGAAGCGACACAATACACGTTATCCGAACGTGTCTGACCAGCGATTCTTCCGGGCTGGTAGATAATCCTCTATCAGTATCAACGTCTTCGAGGTTAACTGGGAGAAGCAAATACGGTCCGAGCGATCCTCGACAATTGTCAAACAATTAACACAATCTGTGGGAGATTATCACTTCGTGATCAGAATACTCACGTATATCGCCGTCTTCTCCTACGACCGGTCATCGTAGACCATTTCCAAGCCATATGGCACCTGGTGCGACATATTTTTATGACGCCCCCCCCCCGCCACGTCATCAATTTTGAGGACTCAAAGCCTTAATCCTTGCCAATTCTGTGATAAAATCATCGAAGTGTAACGACTCACATAATATGATGTCAGATTAGGTAATTCCAGAACGATTGTTCGAATTTCAAAAGCAAAAACTGTATTTTAAAAAACCAATTTCAAGCTTCGAAATTGTTTTGGAATCAGAAACGTACGATACGTGGTTTCCATTCCCCAAGGTGTCAAAGTTTTCGGAACCATTGTTCGGAAAAATTTGGATAACCCAGTAAAAAAAAAAATCGTAGCTCAAATTAGAAAAAAAATTATTATGGGCGGAAGTTAGCATATGAATGATTGAATGATTGTATTCTTTGGATTTTTGAATCTCAAAAATGTTCCAGTGCGAAACCGGGTGACCCGTAATTTTGTGGAGGAGTCTAAAATTATTAAGAGGAGACTTTGGTGTAATATTTGCCAAAAATAGGTTTTCTGATTCTTACAATATTAAAAGGAGGTGTATAAAAAAATCCTTGCAGCAGATTTTCAAGAATGGTAGTATGGGCTGTGAAAAAAATGTCAGCCTCCTGCGATGAAAGTATATGCGCAAGGAATTTTCGGCAGCGGTGGGCAAAATCTTCTTCGCAAGGTTCGTTGCGCATACGCATTCATTGCAGGAGGCTGAAAATTTTTTCACAGCCCATACTACCATTATTGAAAAATTGCTGGAAAGATTTTTTTATTCGACCTCTAATAGTCATTTTCAAAATTTCACCGAAGTTTACCCTTAACAAAAACTCGGTCATTTGGCGCCCTTCGGCATAGGCGCCCTGGAGCGGCCGCTCCTTCGCACCACCCGTTGGCACGGCGCTGGAGGCGCAGGAAAAGATGGCCGAAAGGAAGACAAGTGCGAACTACCCTTCATCGTGTTCTTCGGGTAGTTTTTCGATATCTTGAATTGCAGAGTCTCTGCGGAACACTGAGCTTTGACTGATGTCGTCTAAAAGCGGCATTGCAGGTGTTTATGCCATCCTTCGAGGACTTAAATCGATCAGTTTTTCTCTCCTTATTTCGAAAAATCATATTCCTCAACCGTACGACGCATTTTCCACTCATAATTGTACGGATCGAGTTTCTGGCGATCCCCGGAGCCGACCAACTTCTTCGCCGCAGAATCACGTCAACTTCCTAAATCGCTCGATGGCTTACAATTAGATTATATACCTACAAGCTATCATCAATCCCGTCTGACGAGCATTTTATAAATCCTAGAAAACGTAGAACGAAGATTTGAGAAAATACAGCTCTTCAGTTTCAGGTCGTGTTGGAATCTTTTTCAAATCGTTCGCGTTCATGTGAGGCACCAGAACGAACTCCTATCGACAGAATTTAGTATCCATTATAGCGCCTGTCGATAGAAACCGTGCGAGATACGGCCAATATAGTTCCAGCTGATCGATGATACTGTATGTACCGCATGGATACGGATACAGAATACTCCAATCCGTAACTCAGATTTTCTCGTTTAATGTCTTCAGATATTGAAATGGCTCATTGGTATCGAGGATCAAATTCACGATTCCATGAAAGATAATTTTTCTCAGATTCATCATCGTTTTCTTCAGCTCGAGTCAGCCTCTCTCTGTTTGTAGGAAACCTCGGAGTGATACGCATGATCCTCAAAGGTGACGTGATTATATCCTCGCGAAACACTTTAAGTGTTTCACTTCTGGCAACGACCGGCCGTGACAGGAAATGAAGTCATCTCTTCCAGGTGGAGATAAAGCGAAAAGTTCGGCTCTCGGATAAAACGCTCGAAGGATCACCCGCGGCACAAAGAATCACGAAAGAATCGCTGAAAGGAATTCGAGAGGATGATCTTACGAGAAAACCGCTGAATTTACTCAGAGAACGGCTTGAGCCCTTCAATAAATCGTAAAAATTTCGCCAGCAATGCCCCGCTTGCTCTGCACTGTAAAAGCAAGTGGTCAAAGGCAGAACTTATAATAGGATGAGGTCCAGCTTTCCCAGACTTACCTCGTCTTTTTTCAGTCCTTGACAATTGTCTCGGAACGGATCAACTTGGTACCAACTCTCGAGACGGCACTCATAGCAACACCGGAAACACGGAAGTGCGCAGGTGTGACTAGCCCCCAGCCAAGCAAAATGTTCGGCGATCGTATGCACGCAAAAAATGACATGAGCTTTCGGTCTATATCATCATTGACATAAACATAGTTTGCTCCAAAACGTGCACTAAAATCTCGTATTCTTGACCGTTTGAAACGGGGTGAAAGTCACAGTTCTTTATCTGGGAAAAAACTAGATGCACAATATAATATTCCAGGATGAAATATGTTTGTTTGATGGATTTAGGACTCGTATGGGTCGGTCTACAATCATTTCTCTGTTATCCCCTAGAGTCTCATTGGCTCAGCTGATTTGCTTAGGGCTATTGTTCACTTGCTTTCGTTACTTGAAACTTCAGATCTCTTCGGTCCTATGAGTCTTCAAATAAACCTTCTACCTTTTTGAGGTATAGGAAGAACCAATAATATTGTAAACGATTATCATTATTATTGTTATTATTGATATTCGAGCTGAAATTGTGGCTGCAATTGGCCTCGTCAGCCGTAGATTTGACTTTTCAATGATTATTGAATCAGACCCAACATCGAATTGATAATCTAGACCCCGATCCACAAGGCTTGGATCTGACTAGGAACAGCAGATTGGACAATCGCATTCGAATAAAAATCTCGCCAAATGCGAGTTGATATAGATGTTCCTGTGCCTTAGGTAGGTATATAAAACCAGCTTCGCATCATATTATGTTGCTTTGTAGGATTAATACACTCAGAATACCAAATTTCTCTCTCGCTCCGGAATCTCGGTTCCGTTTTCCCAAACACAACCATCTCAGAACCTTATGTATTTTGGGAAGCTTTCTCTTGTATCCATCACAATTTCCTTCGTATGACGCTTCCAATTATCATCACCATCATCATCATCATCAGCGCCAGTCAGTCGGTAATCGCGGTTGTGTTGCCTTCTTGAGCTCTCGAAGACGCGGGTCGAAGATCGATTGCCAAGGTCTTCGGTACCGAAGGAATTAAAGGATTCGACAATATCCAATCTGGTTAGATCTACGTTATTTGTGTTCGTTAGAAGATCTACGTTAGGGTCAAGATTGAAAAAGCTCTGAATATCCGTGTGAGGATAATCCAGGTTCACAAGACTGTGCAATATTGATATCCCCAAGTTCAACGTGTCGAGGTTCCAGTTTTGCTGAGATGGATGTGAACGATAAAGTCGGTCTCGTGGGACGACAGGGCAGTAACCGCGAGCAAACCTTTGTTACACGCTTCGAGATATTTCTTTCACGTGAGAGATATTGATGAACAGAAGGAAAATAAAATGGCGATTATCTCTCGGCCAAAGAGCCACGTATCGAGATAATTTGATGAAACCTCAGACACCCGTGGTGAGTTCTTTTGAAGCAAGATTACTGACCTTAACGAGAGTACTTGCGAACAGTCAGAAACGGAAGACATTGAAGTTCACAGTTATGCAGTAATCGGAAATTGCAACCGAAATGGAAAAATTGAGCGAGGCGTTTTCATGCAGCAGTACTCAAAACATCGTATTTCTTGTGGAATCCATTGCCAGAAGCTCGCGATCGATAACCAATCGGAATTGCAAACATCATCGGTACGGATTAATGTGGAAATAACTCTGGTAATGTTATACCTGTTGGTCTTTCCGATGGAAAAGTAACATGTTTCACTCGCATGATGTTAATTTATACCCAGACTTTTGGAACTGGTTTCATCCGAATTTTCCAGTGACGGCACATCTGAGAACACTTGACAACGGAAGTGGATTCTGGTCATCCGGTCACGGAGATTACCGTCCACATATCCATCTGGAGTCTCTGAGATTCTACAAAACGAAAATGGAATCCCTGATGGAAGGCATTATTGATCTCATCCGCAATTCCAGCCGCGAGTTGTTCGCGATCAACAACGAGTTAATTTCATTCAATGCTATTCGTTATCTGCTCGAAATAATGAGATAATTAACACTCGCCTATCCGTTCGTCCTCTCCTTGAATCGGAGCGTCGAATACCACTTCCGGAACAACCGCAGCAGAAGCGGAAGCCACGACGCAGAGGAGCGCGACGATGACAAGGAACTGCATAGTGACAATCGAGCTTTTCTTTTCATTTTCGATCCACTTTCAAGGTTCGTAAAAGACTGATGCAGACATAGAGTTGGCCTCGCATATTTATGCAGCATCTAGTGCCACTCAATCGTGGCTTATCCTAATGATTCTGGAGGAATTACTGCGGCCGAGGGGGAAGTGACTCAGAGTTTAATCGAACCATTAATACTTTTTCTTTAGAATCAATTTGAAACAATCCTTCCAATCCGATTTAATTATTGTAATAAAAGTTTATAAGCATTAGATTCGATACCTTCACTTGAATATTCAATCCAGTTTGAATCAATTTCCATGAATCCACGGTAATTAGAATCAGTTCGGGTCACGGTACCATACATTCACAATTTGACACCATTTTCAATTAATTGAAAATTTATACGTACTCATAAAATTTTTTCTTTCCGAAGTCTTCTGCCCTTTTTATTGAAAAAATCCAACAAGTTTCGAGTGAAATAGACTTTTTAGAAAATTACAGACAAATGATATTCTGATCAATTCACGGAGTCACAACTTGGGAATGGGGGAATATCAATAGCAATCGGCAAACGTAAAGATCAGTTTTGGATGTCCCTTTCAGAAATGGAGTGTGCAGGGAATGTTAATTGGAACGAAGAAGCGTGACCGAAGCGTTCAGGAAATGTGATTGGTTCCAATTTACGTTTCTTCAACACTTGAGTAACACCCCATTTTCGCCAGGGGTTTAATTCTCACCCTCGAAATAATCACGGAAAACCATTCTGTGACAGAAGAGCTTGCATAATGTTATTTGAAATAGATGAAAAGTAAATTAAAAAATGAATTTGATAAATTTGAATACTTATTATCAATTCCCATTCACGAAAGAAAAAATTATCATACGAATGTTCAACAACCTAAATTCAATCATTTCTTCGAACGTAGTCGGTACTATAATAACTCATTATCTTTTGCATCTTTCAACGCTAATTTAGTGAACTTGTAGAGACAATTACCAGGCGCATATTGTTTTACAATTCAGAGGCTGATTTTTTAATAAACAAGCACAGCGTAAAATCTTACTGTAGATTGAATTCCGATTTATGGACAGCTTTTTTTACTCAACTGATGACTCGCAGGAAGCTTTGAATTATCGCTTGAACAAGAGTCCAGTGTAACTTCTCGAGACAAAATAGAGGATTAAGATTCAATGAATGATACGATCTCACGAATCTGTATTTTTCGAGCCTAGTCATATGACTTTTTAATCCATATCCCCAATGTGGAGTTTTGCTTTCATCAGATTCAACGTAAAAAATGTTGATTAGCAGTCGGTGATATGAGATCGCCAAACAGCTAAATACAACAAAATTACATCGTCATTATTCATAATTGGATTTTGTTGAATGGAAGTGGAAGTTGAAAGGAAAGAAATAGGTACTCAAAAGTCTATGGTTAAGAGCATGCTACACTCATTTTTTACTCTTTTTACCGACCTTACCGGGTTTTCACTGATAGCAAAGCCTACGCGTCGCGAGCGCGGAAAAGGAACCAAGAGTGCAATTGTAAATGGAATTCCGAAGATATATATCGGAAAACTTCTTTGTTTCATGCAACAATGAAGACGTATTCTTGAAAACTGCACAAAATGGTAATTGTTTGTGCAGTTTTGAAGAATACGTCTTCATTGTTGCATGAAAAAAAGAAGTTTTCCGATATATATCTTCGGAATTCCATTTAGAATTGCACTCTTGGTTCCTTTTCCGCGCTCGCGACCCTTAGGCTTTGCTATCAGTGAAAACCCGGTAAGGTCGGTAAGAAGAGTAAAAAATTAGTGTAGCATGCTCTTAAAAGGTATAAGCTCTACAGTTTAATAGAATGCAGAGTTCGAACTTATTACATTTCATAATTATGTTGCAGTGATATTTTGACGGTAAAACTAATCCCCTACTAAATCATAGCCAATATTACATGATCAGCAACGTTAATCTCAAGATATATTTCAATTATCCTGTCTTATAGCACATACAATCGAACTTGACGTCGCAGAATCCACCTGTCGCACCTGCGTTAATGCATGCAGCGTTACAAGCTGCATTGCCGACGAAAGGTATCAAACAAGCTGGAGTGAGAGTGACATTGTATGAAGATTTTACTGCTGGATCTGGGCAGCTGCATCCTGTTCCAGCTAGAACAAAATTCAATAATGAGTCAAATTCGTGGACCCGTGGTTTAAAAATGTAGGAAAGAGTCGAGTAAAACGGGGATGCTAGTGTTTGAGACCCTATGAATGTCGTTTTAGGAGCAATAAAAAATCGTCAAGTCGTATTCACCATCTGTGAACAATTATCTAGCTACTATTATGACGAATTTTTGTGATTCAGACTGTCGAGCAGTAAAAAATACTTTTGCTAGGTGGTGCGCTGACCTCCGTTCGCAAAAAAGTTTGGGTAAAACGGGGACCATGGCTAAGAATCAATACAAGTGGATTTCGATTTCGAATGAAAGATGTATGATTTTAATGAACGATGAATGGAGACGAAAAATTGGGTGAAGGTCAGGTGAGACAACCGTTAATTACAATTATTCATCCTATATAATCGCATTGTACATCATTATCGTCGTCATCAACAACGAAATATATCACGTGGGTCCACAGAGAGTATACCCAACGTCTTCGGTCTAATCTACTATCGTTTTCAAATGGAACAGAAATTAAGTCACCTGTAATGCAAGCTGAGCCCCCATAAAGAAAAATACCCTGATCACATTGACAATAATTTTGGAAGAAATAGAAATTGAAAAGTATTTTCTGCATTATTACTTGGTATTTCAGGTAGGTACTCAAATAACCTCAACGTATCACACCGAGCGCGTACTTAGACTAATAATTGGCACTCCCATGAGTACTTTGTCATTTTTGTTTATAAATGTGCAGTTTTTCCACAACCGTTATCTATGAATATAGGTCAAAAAAAGAAAATTTAATGAGTATCATCTTCTGAAGAGTATATTGAAGATTATTGCTATTCAGTTATCCGGCCGGATAGTAAAAAAACAGGCCGGCACACGCATATTTTTTCACCTAGAACAAGACTATGAAGTCGCCGAATAGATTGCACCTCGCCAATACCCAAAATCAACAAATCTCTGTTTTACCCGACTCTTCCCTACGATTTGAAGGTAGTTGAACATGATATGTCACGTTACCCGTTTAAAAGTGTAAATCATAGTCTGCTGACCATACCATGAATTATATTTATATCCTCAAAACTTGATTATTCGCTTGATAAATTATCAAACGAATATTAATTTATTAACGAATAATTGTAGAAAATCATTGAGAATTTTAGTGAGTAAACCTCACCTGGTTCAGCATGCGCAGTTTCTTCAGTAGTACGGACGATCTGGTTTGCTGTCTGTGAATTATCCGGAGTCGAATATTGTGCAGACTTGCAGACGACGATAGCCAACAAAAGGATGATTATGAAGACCTTCATGGTGTCTCTGGACGGGCGACTTCGATTGTTTGACGAAAACTTGAAATATTTTCAACTTCTACGAAGAGCTGAGCTTCGACTGATGATCCCCCGTGTAATCTTCCCGTATTTATACCCAGTTCCGAGAAATTGGTTTGATGTATTTTCACATATCTCCAGCCACTCCTGTCGTCGTGAACTTTCTGGAAATTCCTGGTAACCTTAGCGTCCATAGTACCCTCCATATTGATAACATTGTTACGATAGTCAGGCGATTGGCGTTCTAATTGTGGCGAAGTAATCGCGGAATTAATGGGCAGGTTTTCCCCGCATCCAACAACACATCGTGATATCTTCGAGAGGAAAGTTTTCACCGAGACAGTGAAGCCTCGGTAATAACTTTAATCTTTCATATGCTGTTCCGCAGGGCCATGAGATACCGATTTTCTGATGTTCATTGGAGGTAGAGTGAAGTCATTCAAGGAGTGTACCACCCGCGACCGAGCCCGCGACGGCTAATTCTCGAAGATTAGGTTTTCGGATGTGGAATATGGCGTGTCGAGTTTCGAAACGTACAGATATTTTAGCCTATGAATATTGCAAACATAGAACCATTGGGGCTTTGAACTCACGACGGTCGCAGCCGTACGTGATTATACCGGTATCTCTGTATTGTTATCTCTAAAACAGTTAAATGTTCGAGCACAGTTTACACTCCACTTCGATGGTCGTCGGAATGGATGTACCAGCGGGTTACCAAAGTACAAATGGGTTTGTTCGTTTCAAACGGGCCGAATCGAATTCAATATCTCTTCCACGCTCTCTGTGAATTCATTTAACTCAAAGAGGATTTGTTTGCACTCTGGAGTATCATCTCGATTCCCAAAATCCAATTATGATTGCTGATAATATTGATAAGGTTCAGAAAGCTCCAGCAAGTGTTGGGAGTTGTTCATTATTTCCATGATTCACAATATGTGCTTGATTATTATTGATACAGGACCTGGTAATAAACTGCGGGCATCCCATGAAAGCTCATTCCAATTGACACGATGGTCCTCGCAGACGAGGTGAAATCTCAATGATCGATAATGTCGAAGAATGAAGATTATTTCTTTCATGAAATCGTGAATTTGATACTTCATACCATTAAACGAGAAAATCTGATTCATGAATTGGAGTATTCCGTAACCATATATCCATGCGGTACATACAGATTACCATCAATCAGCTGGAACTGTATTGGCCGTATCTCGCACGGTTTCTATCGACAGGCACAATAATGGATACTAAATTCTGTCGATAGATGTTCGTTCTGGTGCGTCATATAAGCGCGAACGATTTGAAAAAGATTCCAACATGACCTGAAACTGAAGAGCTGTATTTTCTCAAATCTCCGTTCTACGTTTTCTAGGATTCATCGAATGCTCGTCAAGCGAAATTGATAATAGTTATATTCCTCGCAGTAGTCAGATACTTACCAATTTTATCTTTACAATTTCAAACTATTTATTCACATATATACAATCATTTTAATCTAGTCACAATCAGTTTTATGAATTTTCGAATATTAAGAACATCAGTCACTGTAACAGACTATCAAACATTTTATTACAAAACCAATCTACGAAAACGAATAACGAACGAGCGAGGAGTCTGACGAGACTGATTATCATCGCCATTATTGGTAGTAGGGGAGACCGGGGCTAGTTGTCACACGGGTTAGTTGTCACAGTGTCCATATCTCCACCGCTAGATAACAGATCGAACGGTGCTATAGATCAAAGTTGTAGTTCGATGTTTGAAACAAACTAATGTCGTTAAATTGAATATCGCATCATATTCGGCCTCGCAGTGATCGATAAACTGAAATCGGACCTGAAAAGTAATTATTTTCCATCTTCTAATATGTTTTTTCTCATTTTCTAGACTGCCTTGAGAAATTTCGCTACACGATATTCGAAAAGGTTATTCTTAACGCTTTCATTTGATGTACATCTTGTTGATATTTGAATAGCGGGTCAGCAAGATGTGCAAATTTTTAATCAAAATAGCGGGTTGGGGCAGGTTGTCACAAAATTATTGGGACAGGTTTTCACGTGTAAAAACTCACCCCATTTTGACTTGATCATGGTTTTTTAAGTTCTGCTCAACTTTCTCAAGATTCTCGGAGTCTGGTTGGGATTTCGCATGGTTTGTGGGGTGTTCGGAGTCTAGGTTGACTGTTTCGTGGTTTCCAGGAGACAATACGATGAAACCCGTTTTCGCCATTTAAAATACTCGGGACAACTTACCCCGGGGTCTGTGACAACTTACCCCGCCTCGGGGCAAGTTGTCACACTCCGCGATTTTTTTTGAAAATTCGACAAACCCTACTGAGACTTGCTTTAGAATAACCAAAAATTTTCTGTAGGTGCGCAAAGGATGCATCTATAATACCCCATCTGAAGATTTACGAAAAAAAAATGTGGAAAAATTCTAAAAGTCAGAGAGTAAAAAGTGTGACAACTAGCCCCGGTCTTCCCTACACATCTTCGGAACCAGCATGGTCATATTATAAAGATAAGTTATAAACTGTTATGTTATACCGATAAAACCTGTGATAAATGACTAGAAATTTGTGAATCAAGACATGTAAAGAAAATTGATGAAACAATTTATATGAAAGATAGGCGTGTTTTAAATTATACAAGAATTTTAATGGGCTGGATGAATTGAATGAATGCGATTACATTATAATTATTATGTCTTGAAATGATTTTTGACCGAGAATATGAAATTATTTGATATTGAAGGATTCTATAACTAAAATTTTGTCGTTTATTGAAATTTAATTGAATTATTTTTGTCTATTTTATTTCTCATTTCTTTTGTTTTAACTTTTCTATTATCTAGTAATAAGTAAATAATGGTTAAAAGTCTAATTAGGTCTGAATAGAAATAATTTTGTCACAACTCGGTCGACTTTCGGAATTGCCCGAGACTCTATTCGTGAAATTATCAGTGAAAAATGCGTCGTGCGGTCGAGGAATAGGATTTTTGAAATGAAGTGATCGATTCAAGCCCTGAATCTTCCTTTAAATACCTGCATGCAGGTATCGGACGACATCAGTCGAAGCTGAACGTTCTGCGGAGACTCGGCAATTCAAGATATCGAAAAACCACCCGAAGAACACGACGAAGGTCTTCGCACTTGTCTTCCTTACAGCCATCCTCGGCTGCGCCTCTGCTAGCGTTCTTCCTCAAATGGTCTTCGATGGACCGTTCGTAGGAGAAGACGGCGAGATACGTGGGTATTCTGATCGCAAAGTGATAATCTCTCGCAGAGAGTGATAATAGTTTGATAATTGTTGAGGATTGCACTGACCGTATTCGCTTACCCCCGGTATCCTCAGAGACGTTGATACTGGTAGAGGATTATCTTCCAGCCTGAAACTATCGCCGTTCAGACACGTCCGGGGAACGTGTGACTAGGTTCTGTAAAACCGACCAACGCTGGAAAACCGTTTCGGTATTTCCTGCCCTCAGAAGTGCATAGCCATGGGACGAAGGGGTGGAATCTGCTCGAATGGAGTATGCAAATGCCGCGGCTAAATCTGCGCAGTTTGTTCACTCGGATATTGTGAATCGACTGCTAACGTCCCAAGTTACTAATTTTGATGTCGTTCAGGAATTTCGGAAAGAACTTTAATCGTTTCCCTAATCGTCAATTACGTATTACCTCTGTTACTCAGACGGAAAATAAACTTCCATGACGTCTTTTTACAACGAAGAACTTTCTCAGATCCAACACATTCTTCTATATCATGATCATTGAGCTCTCACCCTCTCTGTAAAGACCACCATGTCAATTGGAATGAGGTTTCGTGGGGTGGCCGCAGTTTATTTCCAGGTCCTGTATCAATAATAATTAAGCACCATGCAGTCAAGCATTGGCGAATTTTGATATTGTGAATCATGGAAATAATGAATCCCTTGCTGGAGCTTTTTGGACCTGATCATTAACATCGGAAATTATAAAAAGATTCCAGAAATCAAGATGATACTCCCGATTGCGAAAGAATCCTCTTCCGGGTGAACGCGTTCACGGAGAGTGTGGGAGATTTCTTGCGATTTGTCAGATTTATTTGCATCTATGATGGTGTCACTTCCGAACGAATCCGAGGCCCATGATTTCCTTTGGAGGATAACTTGATTATAAGTCGTTTATTTCAGGTAAAAAGTTTCAGGAAAATCGAAGATGTCGAAACGAATAATATATTGATTTTTTCTCTATAATCAAAAATATCCCAGAACTGTGTTGTTGGAAAGGATTGTGCAATTTTTTTTCGAAAAGCTCGGTCTTTTTGGCACAATTTATGTCCCCATCATTTTTCGAAAATAAGTCAAAGCTCTTGAAGTTAGAGCAAGTTGAAAAAAGTCCGTTTACGAGAAGGATGAAAAGTTGGAAAATTAAAAAAAAATTTAAAAGTGGCCCGATCGAAAAACGGCCGAACACATGTTCACTTATTTTGATGGACAAATTGAGAAAAAAAATTTACATTAAGATCGCCGTCGGTGACCTTCACCGATTAGGTGAATTGCCATGGAACCCCCCATTTAGAGTTAAAGTACCAATTCCTCAATGCATTGAACACTCTGGCTTAATCGATGAACAGCCTCTCACCGAGTAATGGAACAGACCATGCCAGAAAGTGCACAACAGAATCCGGTGGATGGACGAGGGTTTTCAAATGTCTACTACCTCAATTTCGAAAACCAATCATGGACTGATAGTCGACGAGAAGAAGGAAAGGTGCAGCAATCTATCACATCGACAACTGCGCCCTGACTGTCGAACTTCGGCCGGAGTGAAAAATTGACCACAGTTTATGTCGTCCACCTTCCGGTATATTAGGTTTCGTTCGTATGTTCGTCCATGGATGAGGATACTCGAATGAAAGAAAGCTCTGTGGGTCTATTTTCCCTCCAAAGTGTCAGTCGTCAACACAATATCTAAGAAACTCTGCGGGTCTATGATTGCTGAATATTTTCCGAGGTGTCATTACACCAAAACTCTTCATTCCTACGGATCAATCCTATCACCTATCCTGCATTTCCATCACTCATTCGCTTGATGACGACTGCCGCAGTACAGATGCTCAAAGACCAGGTGAATTAAATAATAAAATTGCCAAGCGCATGGAAACTTTGACCCAACGACTCTTGAGGGATCACGGTAACATTAGAGTACAGGGTACGCTTTGGCCTGGGGTATTCTAGACTTCGGTCTTCGGTGGTTACGCCAGAGCTCGCAGGATTATCTGACTCGCCTTAACTCGATTTATTTCCAAAGTCTAGTTTCCCCCAACTTCATCAAGTTCGGATAAATTGAATGTGCATGAACAAACTTCGTGACCATTCTACGCCAATTGTACTTATCTATACAGACATGATATTCTGATTGTGGGCGTTACTCTCATTTTCGTTCGAAACGGACTTTGCACTTCCGTGTTAAGTCGACCCACGTGACTGGCACTCAAAATATCAATTCCTACTGTGGATTGATGAGAACACCTTCTGAGTGTTACTCACATATTCATTTGGGTACCAGCTTTGCATCCTATTATGTTGTTTTGCAGGATCAATACACACAGAATACCAAATCTTTCCCTCGCTCCGCAATCTCAGTTCCATATACCCAACACACCCATTTCAGAGTTTGATGTACTTTGGGCAGCTCCATTCTGTGTCCATCACAATTTCTTTCGTATGATGCTTCCAATTATCATCATCACCACCATCAGCGCCAGTCGGTCGATAATTACGGTCATGTTGCATTCTTGAGCTCCCAAAGTCGCGGGTCGAAGATCGATTGCAAGGCCTTCGCTGCGAAGAAAAGATTTGACAATATCCAATCTCGTTAGATCTACGTCAGGGTCATGATTGAGGAAGCTCTGAATATCCGTGTAAGGATAATCCAGGTTCACACGACTGTGCAATGCCGATATCCTCAGGTTGAACGTGTCAAGGTTCCAGTGTTGGTGAAATGGACGTGAACGATAAAGCTGGTCTCGTGGGATGACATATCAGTAACCTCCAGCGACCCTTTGTTGCACGCTTCGGAATATTTCTTACGCACGCAATGAAGTATTGATGAAAAGAAGAAAAAGAAAATGGCGATCATCTCTCGGCCAAAGAGCCACGCATCGAGATAATTTGATGAAACCTCAGAAGCTCGTGGTGATTTCATTTAAAGCAAGATTACTGACCTTAACGAGAGTACTTGCGAACAGTCAGAAACGGGAGACATTGAAGTTGACAGTGATGCAGTGACCGGAAATTGAAACCGGAATGAAAAAATTGAGCGAGGCGTGTTCAGCAGTACTTCGTGTTTCTTATGGATTCCGTAATCAGAAGCTCACGATCGATAACAAATCAAAATTGTAAACATCATCGATACGGATCACTGATGTGGACATAACTTTGGTAATATTATACCTATCGATCTTTCCCATGGAAACGAAATTCCCTACTTTTTAAAACTCGTAATAAGCGAGATTAGCAATCCATTGCAATTCATGAGCGAATTCTATACACTTCAATTAATCCCTGCTCATTACGAATCATGTTAATTTATTATACCCAGACTTTTACTGATTCGGTAACAATGATTATGCTCCGCCCGAGTGAAATTTTGGGAATTAGTTTCATCCGAATTTTCCAGTGACTGCACATCCGGAAACAGTTGACAAAGGAAGTGTAGTCTGTAGTGTGGTCATCCAGTCACGGAGATTACTGTCCGCGTCCCCTATCTGGAGACTCTTATAGATTCTATAAAACGAAGATGGGATCCTTGATGGAAGGCATTATTCATCCCATCCGCAATTTCAGCCTCGGTTTTTGTTAAGAAACTCGGTCCGCTCTTTGTTATACCAGGATGCCATTTCAGAATATGAAGTATGAATATTAATCGGATTCAGGAACATGATAGTAGCACTCTCCAATATGGAAGTAGACTAGAGTCTGGGATTTTAGATCAAAAGTCGACGAGCAGGTATCGCGGATGACGTACCGTGCAGACATTGAATTAATTCACGCCTATTCATGCTTTGATCATTCATGCGTCGTGATTGAAGATGGAAACTAATTCTGCGACTCTGCAGATGTAATAAAAGGACCAGGTCTGACTCTGATAGTGGTGCTGTAACGTGAAATATAGCGAACAATTTTTTTACAAAGAATCAAGCAAGTACGTCGCAAAGTTAGGAGTCGTAAAAGTACGTAGATGATGGATATTTGAAAGTTGGAAAAGCCGAAAAGTTCAAAAGCCCAATGAATTTATGGCCGCAAGGAACTAATGAGCCTGTAAAAATATGAGCATTGTTCTTTCGAACGTATCTATTGAGCTCCTTCGGATTCATATATTCTGTCTCGTTCTCGAGCTTTAACCGCGATTTTAGGTTCGTGCGTTCGGGAAATTTTCACACCATCCAATCACAAGGAATTATAAAATAAGATCAGAGAGTGCCAGGTTTCTGTAGTTCTGTACCGTTGAATCAAACGGCGTAGTTTGATCTCTTCAAACAGGAACGAGCGTGTAATGTAACCTGATTCGCGATAACCCGGGTCATTAAAACTCCCGTAATAATGTAGCTCGGGTGAAGACTAAATAGGCACAAATTTCAGACGATTCAAACAAAAAGAGAAGTACAAAAATAATTGAAGTGATCCTGGCGGTTGGCTGTTGAATCTCGACCTCGAATTTATTCACCAAACATGTGGCGGCAGACGACAAGCAGAAACATTGTGAGTCGGAAAGTTATCCGATTTAAAGTTATTATTCGCATCCCAAATAAACGTGTCACTCTTCATGTGCGAAAACAGAGAAATATAAACATTTCCGGAACGTTTCGTTTCCATTTCTGACTTTAACAATTACGTGCGCTCTTCGCTGCAAGCGTCGAACGGGGAGGAAACATCGACAAGGTTCAAGAAAAATAATTCCACCTAATTGAGACGATGTTTGGTGTTTGTTCAGGGCCTGGCCGGCAGTTTGCCGAAGAGGAGTGGCTCCGCTAACAATTATCCGAGGTCGATCGAGACCCCTGGTCTACAAATGCGTACCACAGACTTCAATTACGCTCAGGGGTTTGTTCCAGCCACGATCAGAGTTCTTACTGGGCTACCCCGAACAACCGCGGCTTAGGCAGCCGACGAAAATAGGTACTGTGCTCAACTGATTTGCGTCAACCCTGACGTATGGGGATTACAGCAACCACGTCGAATCAGAGAAATAGTTTACACAAAAGAACAAAATCTCGTCTTGAATCAAGCATTGAATATTGAATATATTCTTGAATGGCGAATGAAAATATCCTTGATCAGAGAACATTATTCGGTAATCGAGTGTAAATTAGAACTTGAATCGTCAAGAATATTCCGAATCTCGAATGAAGAGTATTTTTTTCCTTTATTCGAAAATATTTTTATTCCTAATTATAGTATGAAATTGTTTTGCTATTAGCGGATAATTCTTTCTCTGTGTAACCAGGTGGTATGTGTGAACGCTGTCTAGCAGGCGCCCCGAACTCTCAACCCCAAAGAAGGGCATTTTTGGGATGTTACAAGGGTAACAGTGACGAAGGTTGCCTGTACTAAATTCTACGCTTGTGGGTGGGCAATGGATATGCGCTTGAATAAAAAAATATACTTGGGTGAAAATATAGTTTAACCAACAAGATATGTAACTGAATCGACTCCTTCACCTATTGACAGACGATGAAAAGGCAACCAACTGTCGTATTGCAACAATCATTTTTTTATTTCCAAGGAACGGATCTACAGTTCACTTCATAAAATCATGTGACTGAGTTATGTAGTCGAAACAACCATAATGGAATTGTTTCAGTGACTGCGAGCACGTGTTACTTACTTCAAATAAGTAAAGGGATACTCGATTCATTGCCAAGCAGATTTCAACTGACTGAACATATCTAGTTGACCGAAAAAAATCCTGTCTCTCGGTTTGGTAGGGTATGTGTCGAAATCAAAGATACACAAATAAGTCCTATAACAATAATAATAATAATAATAATAATAATAATAATAATAATAATAATAATAATAATAATAATAATAATAATAATATAATAATAAAATCACGTTTATAACAACGTTGTACAGTGTATGTATCGTACAGTAAGAAGTATGTATCGCATGACGTTTACTGAATATTTTCTAAAATGACACAAGGAATAGGTACTCTAAAACGTTTGATCAGCATGTCCACATTCATTAATAAAAAGTCAGCCATCTCAAAAATCTCAAGTGACTATCGAAAATATCAGAGAAAATTATTTTGGTATTAGTATAAGCGAACCATTGCCTGAGAAATTTCAAAGTTTCGATCCTTGGCAATCCGCTTGACTTCTATCGAATCGCCTATGTATTTACGAGTCGAGCTTTTGAAATTCTTGATATCATCATTTTCCGCAAGTTTCTGCCTCCTTTATGAGATGATCATGCAAGACCTTAGGATCTGATATACTGGTCGTTTGGCATTCCGACGTAGTCCTCTCACAGTGAAGTCATTTCCTAATGTCGAAACGTAGGAATTAAACGAAGTACGTTACGTTGCTTTATTCAGTAGAACCGTTCCAAGCCCGGATATTTGGACTCGACCCGAAATAGATTCACTCTGCAGGTACCCCCATTAGCTCCTCCATCTAGAGCTTGAAATCTTAACGAACTGAGCCGTGACTCTATCCGATGTCTAGTTTGTACCGAAATCATCTAAAAAAATAATTGATCCCAACCAAAAGGAGACCAAGCTTTTGTCTGGCGAGCCTTGAACGGAATCCTACTGATCATATTGTCTCAAGACTATCAAACGAACTGGAGTGTCTTTTTACGACGGTAATCTGAAGGGAATTCCGAACGGCCAGAGTGTCCTACACTGCTAATCGCGACAGCCCCACAGCCAAAGGCTTATGTTACGTTGTTCGAGCCTCAAAACATTCCCGACCTGTCAAACAATGGTAAACTTTGTTGAATGCCACAGTTGAATGTGTGATGGTGAACTAGAATTCCTGCCTTCTATCTCCAATGGGAGTGGAAGTAGCGTTTTTGTTTCGTTCTTTCAATATTGGTTAATGTCGTGAAAGTAAGAAGCCGAAATAGCCTTCGACTTCGTTTCTGTTCAAAGTTCAATCGAGTTTGAGGATTATGAGATTTTATTCATCGAATAAATTCCCGGAGGCGTCCACGGGCTGAACGTCGGCGTTCATTATCACCCGAATCACGTCCTCGTCCGGGTTTGTTTATAAAAGAATGCGCAAGGAGCACCCTCTTCCGGATTCTCGTCATCGTTAATCACAGCAAACCTTTTCAGGAATTGGGATGTATTCACCCGGGCCTGATCCGGGTTTTGTTTCACTTTCTTTACCCACAAATAAGATCCGATTGATCCTGATAAACTGTGAGCCTCTTTTTTCAGGTTGCCTCTCATCAAATCGCTTCGTCAGTACTCCGAGCCGAATGATTTTCGTCCGGAATAACGGTCCATCAGCACTTCACCCTTCAATGATTGACCTTCGATGGAAATTGGATTCAGAGGCGTGAGCTGACGACCTTGTCAGTACCAGCAACGGGGAGCTTTCACAGCATCCCTCTTGATATCACGGATCACTGCGCTGCGACGAGCCAATGACTTCAAAGCTTATGCAGAACCGACTATTACGCGTGGACGCGCGGTGATAGCTGCGGAAAAAGGACGGATTCAGAAATGATTTTCTGTAAACAGTCGAACTACTGTGGAATTAACGAGATACTGGATAAAGTATACATATTTACTTGAAACATTCAGTCAACGCATCAATAAACCAAGCGTTGAACCGTGCATTCATTCAAATTTGCCACGGATTTTGTGCCTCACGCTTGCCCCGCCGTCCCACCCGGTAAACCCCTCGCCCACCGTTCAATGACCGCGCGCCGTACACGGAGAAGGGTACCCGTCCACTATCCAGTTAGTATAGAGATCAGTGGGAGTATCACATTCTCGACGGGGTAGAACGGACTGACCCCACTTCGAGGGGTTGACCACTCTTCGGTTGAGTGCCTTCAAGACTTCAAAACTTCGCGAAGTCAAGTACTTGCCTTCGGCTCGTATTTCAAACTTCGGAATGATCGGAAATCTCCTACTTTCTGCACTTCGAAGACAATTTCGCTATATTTGTCGCTATTCACACATCATGCTGATGCGACAATATTCCCTGAAACTGCCTGAAATGAATCCAACCACGATTCACAATATTAAAAATTGCCAATGCTTGATTAAAAATTGCCAATGCTTGACTAGTGATCTGCGAATCTGCGGCCATGCTATCAAAATACAGTTGAATTAACTCGATCGTCTTCTTAGACAAGGTCGAACCTCAATGATCGACGATATAGAAGAATGTGTTGGATCTAGAGAATTTTTACGAATGCCTGATCATCATTAATCAGATAACATAGACAAGTGGTACATAAAAGCCAGCAGATACAATGAAATTCATGATCGAAGATGTATCTAATTCATTTCAAAAGGAGAGAAGACCGCACGACGCATTTTTCACTGATAATTGCACCGATAGAGTCTGGGGAAATTCCCAGAGTCGACCGAGTTCTTCGCCGCAGAATTACGTCAACTTCCTAGATCGCTCGATGGCTTAGATTAGGTACATGCAATCATGAACTCCGTCTGACGAGCAATCGATGATTCCTAGAAAACGCAGGACAGAGATTTGAGAAAATACAGCTCTTCAGATTCAGGTCGTGTGGAAAGGTTTTAAACTTTGTTGCGGAACGCATATATGTCTATGGACAGAATATAGCCCTTATCATTGCGCCTGTCGGTAGAAATCATGCGAAAAACGCCCAATACCTATTGTTCCAGCCGATCGATGATAATTTAGTAGGTATATCGCTGCGAGTGCTGATCACCTGACACTTTCCGCACCTGAGCCTTACTTTCTGCACTGTTCAGAAAAGAGACACTTTACACACGCTTCGTGGACCTTGGAAATCATACTTCCAAAGCAGGTGTCATAAAATAGTATATTTCGATACAAATGCGTGAAAGTGGCAATGCCCGTACGACGAGTGTGACGACGACGCAGCCAGAATCTGAAGACGAGGGATGCGTATTCACACGAGATAGGTATATATCGAATACTAACTCGTGCCTTGCCTGAATAGAAGTTCTCTCTGCGCACAGTCGAAATTAACGTCCGCTTAGAACCTCCAGCTTCCACCGTTTGGAACTTCCACGGAGGTTTTGGAGGGTCTAGAGGGGTTCATTTGGTACAGAAAATCAAACCCGGCCTATTTAACGCCTAAATCGTGCAGATACCGGACAAAATGTAGAATTTTAGGCTGAAATGAGGATCTTACGAGAACCTCAGTAAACCCTCGCTACACCCAGCCGCCTGTGGTGATCTATGATTCCGGTGGATTTCGAGGTTCAAAATAGGAGCTCGAAGGTAGACCAGACGTTATCAGTATCAAAATAGGCGCTAAATCGTGAAACCAGAGGACTTAGAAGCCTTAAATGGGAGCTCGAGTTCGAACACTCGAAAAGAGTCTTTAAATGGATACTAATTTTCAACTGTGGAGGACTTGGAGGTTCATAATAGGAGTTTGGGGTTCAAAGGGGATCTAAGGAGGTTGAGTTGGATGCTGGGAGTATCAAACTGGGCGCTAAATTTCGACATTCGCTGGCCATCTTACACGCCGCTAGCGGAGTAGAAGAAATTTCTTTGCACACCGTTTACTAAAGTCTGTTTTGGGTGCCTCTATATAGACGCTGCGCGAAAGCGGATTTTTCATCTTGACTTCATCCACCGTGATAATTGGTTGTTCAAGAAATTGGTCAAAAATCTGTCGATCTAGCAACATTAATTAACTAAAAAACGAAAAACTAATAATAGCGTGGAACTGATGAGTTGAGATACACCTTGAACAACGATAATAAAAAAACGATGATTGATATCGCAATACCGATTTTAGTCTTATTGATCTCTGATGACATGAAACGAAACAAATCCGAATTCCGAATTGGAGGAGAAGAATGGGTATTGTGTATTCGTATCCATGCAGTAAGTACAGTTTATCATGGAACTGTATTGGTCGTATCTCGGACGGTTTCTATCGACAGGCGGAATAATGGATACTAAATTCTGTCGATAGATGTGCGTTCTGGTGCCTCATATAAACGCAAACGATTTGAAAAAGATCCAACACGACCTGAAACTGAAGAGCTGTATTTTCTCAAATCTCCATTCTACGTTTTCTAGGATTCATCGAATGCTCGTCAAGCGAAATTGATAATAGTATGTATCTAATCCAGGCCATCGAGCGATCTGGGAAGTTGATGTGATTCTGCGGCGAAGGACTCGGTCGACTCTGGGAATTCCCCGAGACTCTATCCGTGCAATTATCAGTGAAAAATGCATCGTGCGGTCGAGGAATAGGATTTTTGAAAAGAACTGATCGATTCAAGTCCTTGAATCCTCCTATAAATACCTGCATGCAGCTATCGGACGACATCAGTCGAAGCCGAGCGTTCTGCGGAGACTCGGCAATTCAAGATATCGAAAAACCTCCCGAAGAACACCATGAAGGTCTTCGCACTTGTCTTCCTTACGGCCATCCTCGGCTGCGCCTCTGCTAGCGTACTTCCGCAAATGATCTTCGATGGACCGGTCGTAGGAGAAGACGGCGAAATACGTGAGTATTCTGATCGCAAAGTGATCATCTCTCGCAGAGAGTGATAATAGTTTGATAATTGTCGAGGATCGCTCTGACCGTACTTGCTTTTCCCAGTTACCCTCGAAGACGTTGATGCTGATGGAGGATTACCTACCGGCCCGAGACAGTCGCCGGTCAGACATGTTCGTTTCACGTGCGATGTCATGTCTTTCCAGTCAGCATGGTTTTCAGCCAACGATTCTGCTTGTGCTATTAGGTGCATGATTCAAGGAAAGAAAGGTGGATCCTGCTCGGATGGAGTATGCCACTGCCGCGGCTAAATCAGCGGAGTTTGTTGACTTGGATATCGTGGATCGACAGCCGATGTCCGAAGTTTAGAATTTTTATTTCTCGCTGGAATTTTTGGGAGGACTTTTTCGAATTCTATTGAAACCTATTTGAATGTTTCCCTCGTCGTAAATTACGTATTATCTCTGTTACTTAGATGAAAAATGAACTTTCATAACGTCTTTTCAAAATAAAGATACGATATAAATTTCGCCTAATTTGTTTGCTTGGATGTATATTACTAATTGTCCTTTGTACCCAATCAATATTGGTGAAAAATTCGTTGGGATTCTCCAGATCCAACTCATTCTTCTATATTATCGATCATTGTCTGTGAAGACCATCATGTCAATTAAAATGAATTTTGATGGGATGGCCGCAGTTTATTTCCAGGTCCTGTATCAATAATAATTAGAAATAATTATTTACTCTCGATCACTTGCCGGAGGTTTTTGAACCGGCTTGTTAACATCTGAAATCATAATGAGATTTTGGAAATCGAGATGCTACTCCTCAGTGGAAACAAGTCCTCTTCTGGGTAGTCGAATTCACCGAGAGCATGAAAAAGACATCGAATTTGATTCGGCCCGTTTGGAGCGAAGAATACCATTTATACTTTGATAGCCGCTGGTACATCCACGACCTGCATCGAAGTGGAATGTAAGCTGTGCTCAAACATTTAGCTGTATCAGCGATAACAATATGTATCTTCATGATCTCTTTCATCTAATTCTGTTGTCCATTTTAGAAATTCTCGTATGCTGAGATGCACGAAAGAAAAGTCGACGCGTTTTCGAGTCACGTGCTTTCCGCAATTCACTGTAAAGTAGGCCTTGCGTCAGCTGCTCTGTGAAATGCTCCCTTTTCATTGAATAGTTACGGCCTGATGAAACCAATCATAATCGATACATATCCTAAATACCTGGAATAGATCGTTGAAACGTGTGATTTGAACAAAATGTCTATCAGACAAATATTCAGACGGAAAATACAAATTCCGTCAGTCATTTAACACTGTGGCTCACAATCAGTCGATGAACATTCTTTCATCCAGTAATGGAACGAACCATTTCAGCAAGTGCACAACAGAATCCGGTGGATGGACGAGGGTTTTCAAATGTCTACAACTTCAAAACCAAACAAACAAAACCAATCATGAACTGATAGTCGACGAGAAGATGGCAATGCCCAGTGATCTATCACATCGATACCTGCGCCCTGACTGTCGAACTTCTGCCGGAGTGAAAAATTGATCACAGTATGTCGTCCACCTTCCGGTATACTAGCATTCGTTCGTATGTTCGTCCATAGATAAGGATAGTCGAATGAAATAAAGGTCTGTGGGTCTATTTTCCATCCAAAGTGTCAGTCGTCAACACAATATGTAAGAAACTCTGTGAGTCTATGATTACTGAATATTTTTCCGAGGTGTCATTATACCAAAACTCTCCATTCCTAAGGATCGATCCTACCACCTATTCTGCACTTTCATGACTCATTCCCTTGATGATGACTGCCGTAGTATAGACGTTCAAAGACCGGGTGAAATAATAAAATTGCCAAGCGCATGGAAACTTTGACCCAACGACTGATGAGGGATCAGGGTAACATTTATAGAGTACAGGGTACGCTTTGACCTGGGGTATTCTAGACTTCGGTCTTCGGTGGTTACGCCAGAGCTCACAGGATTATCTGACTCGCCTTAACTCGATTTAGTTCCAAAGTCTAGTTTCCCCCAACTTCATCAAACTCGGATAAATTGAATGTGCATGAACAAACTTCGTGACATTCTACGACAATTGTACTTATCTATACAGAGATGATATTCTGATTGTGAGCGTTACTCTCATTTTCGTTCGAAACGGGCTTCGCACTTCCGTGTTAATTCGACCCACGTTACTAGCACTCAAAATATCAATTCCTACTGTGGATGGATGAGAACACAGCCCGAGGGTCACTCTCGTATTCACTTGAAAACCAGCTTCGCACCCTATTAGGTTGCTTCGCAGGATTAATACTCACAGAATACCAAATCTCTCCCTCGCTCCGGAATCTCAGTTCCGTATCCCCAATACGCCCATCTCAGAGTTTGATGTACTTTGGGCAGCTCCCTTCTGTGTCCATCACAATTTCCTTCGAATGACGCTTCCAATTAACATCACCATCATCATCAACGCCAGTCGGTTGGTAATCGCGGTTATGTTGCCTTCTTGAGCTCTCGAAGACGCGGGTCGAAGATCGATTGCCAAGGTCTTCGGTACCGAAGGAATTACAGGATTCGACAATATCCAATCTGGTTAGATATAGGTACGTTATTTGTGTTCGTTAGAAGATCTACGTTAGGGTCAAGATTGAGAAAGCTCTTAATATCCGTGTGAGGATAATCCAGGTTCACACGACTGTGCAATATCTATATCCTCAAGTTGAACGTGTCGAGGTTCCAGGTCTTCTGCGATGGATGTGAACGATAATGTCGGTCTCGTGGGACGACATGTCAGTAACCGCGAGCGAACCTTTGTTACACGTTTCGAGATATTTCTTACACGTAATAAGATATTGATGAACAGAAGGAAAAGAAAATGGCGATCATCTCTCGGACGAAGTGCCACGTATCGAGATAATTCGATGAAACCTCAGAAACTCGTGGTGATTTTTTCTAATGCAAGATTACTGAGCTTGAAGAGAGTACTAGCGAACAGTCAGAGGCCGAAGACATCGAAGTTGACAGTGATGCAGTGACCGGAAATTGAAACCGAAATGGAAAAATTGAGCGAGGCGTATTCAGCAGTACTTAAAACATCGTGTTTCTTGTGAATTCTACAATGAAAAGCTCACGATCGATAACAAATCAAAATTGTAAACATCATCGGTACGGACTAATGTGGACATAACTCTGGTAATATTATACCTATCGATCTTTCCCATAGAAAAGTAACATGTTTTACTTACATTGGAGAGAAATGGAAACACCAGACTTCCGAGACCGCCATAAATTCTTTCGAATAAAACCTAACCTTCGGTTTTGATGAAATGTTGGTATGTCGGTATGCTCTGACCCGAGGAACCTCCGGAAAATGGAATATGAATAATAACTGAGTTCTGGCGGGTATGTTAGGAATACGAAATTCCCTACTTTTAAAAACTCGTAATAAGCGAGATTAGCAATCCATTGCAATTCATGAGCGAACTCTATACACTTCGATGAATTCCTGCTCATTACGAATCATGTTCATTTATACCCAGACTTTCACTGATTCGGTTACAATGCTTATGCTCTGCCCGAGTGAAATTTTTTGAATTGGTTTCATCCGAATTTTCCAGTGACGGCACATCTGGGAACACTTGACAAAGGAAGTGTAGTCTGGTCATCCAGTCACGGAGATTACCGTCCGCGTCCCCTATCTGGAGACTCTTAGATTTTATAAAACGAAGATGGGATCCTTGATGGAAGGCATTATTGATCCCATCCGCAATTTCAGCCTCGGTTTTTGTCAAGAAACTCGGTCCGCTCTTAATTATACAGGATGCCATTTCAGTATTCTGAAATATGAAGTATGAATATTAATCGGATTCAGGAATATGATACTGGCACTCTCCAATAGGAAAGTAGACGTAATCCAAGATCAGGGTCATTCAAATTTTAATAAAAAATCATCATTATACGACATAAACGACATCGATTATTCAAAAATGACGATTCAATCTTCGGCGCTGCGATTATACAATGAAAATGTGGATAATGAAAAGGATAATGAAAAGGAATGAAGGAAAGTGAATCGAACCTCAATAATTTCAAATAGTCTCGAACGTTCATGAGCGTGATGAACTATTCCCAAAGTGGGTCGAAAGTCGACTGATATTCAAGACAAGTTAACGGTATACGTATCGTCCGCCCTTACAGAATCCGCCCTTACGTCCTCGGGTCAAACATTTTGCAAAGCAGGCGAGGCCGTTCAACGGTATAAAAATCTTCGATGACGCAAGGTCACAAGTAACCCGACGATATTTGAGTAATGAGCGTTTAGTGCTAGTCGATAATCCAGCTTGGTATCAACGTCCTCGAGATCAACTGTGAAACAACGAGTTAATTTCAATCAATGCTATTCGTTATCTGCTTCAGTACGAGATAATTGGCACACACTCATCCGTCCGTCCACTCCTTGAATCGGAGCGTCGAATACCACTTCCGGAACAACCGCAGCAGAAGCGGAAGCCACGACGCAGAGGAGCGCGACGATGACATGGAACTGAATAGTGACAATGGAGCTTTTCTTTTCATTTTGGATCCACTTTCAAGGTTCGTAAAAGACTGATGCAGACATAGAGTTGGCCTCGCATATTTATGCATCTAGTGCCACTCAATCGTGGTTTATCCTCATGATTCTGGAGGAATTACTGCGGCCGAGGGGGAAGTGACTCAGAGTTTAATCGAACCATTAATACTTTTTCTTTAGAATCAATTTGAAACAATCCTTCCAATCCGATTTAATTCTTGTAATAAAAGTTTATAAGCATTCGATTCGATACCTTCACTTGAATATTCAATCCAATTTGAATCAATTTCCATGAATGTACGGTAATTAGAATCAGTTCAGGTCACGGTACTTTATATTCACAATTTGCGTTATCTCCCATTAATTGAAAAAAAAAAAAAACACGCTCAGAAATTTCATACGTACCCAGAAATTTTTCTCTTTTCGAAGTCTTCTGCAGTCTTTTATTTTCGAAATCGAAGAAGTTTCGAATGAAACGGACTTTTTAGAAAATCTTCTTCCGCAGAAGATGGTTATAAAAATAAAATGAAAAGAAAAAATCCGTAGCATCCACGAATTTTTTCATCCGAAAATGTTCCCATCACGTCTGAGACATGGAGATCAATCAAGATTCACAAATATTTCTCAAATTTCAGTTGAAAAAAAAAAATACTTAAACCTCTTCCAGTTAGCTGATAAATTTTTCAAATTCAACTTGCTTGGACACAATTCAAAATTTTTCGCCCGAATAGTAATAGAATTCGTAGTTATCACCTAATACCTTCAGACATTTGATATCAATTTTTGTTCAAAATCCATGTGAGAGTATTAAAAACAAATAATAACTGCTAATACAGAACGATCTTACTACAGATTCATGTCGAAACAAGGACATTCCCTGGAGAATGATACCAATTCAGCACCTGATCAAGGCAAGAATCCAGGTCAATTAAGATTACTTTCGATCAATTCGAAATGATTTTCGTCAGATCCACTGGACTTTATTTAACCTCAATGAATTTCGTCAATTTCAATCTAATTCTTCTAATGCTGAATTCTTCGAAAACGTGTATTCCATGCTATTCAATTTGTTTCATTGAAAAAAATTCATCTAATCCGTGTTAGGTCGCATTAATTTGTATCGATTCACAATGCCATTGACACGTCAACTGAATGACGTATTTGAGTCGTTTAATATCATTTGGCCGCAACCAGTATTTGAGACGCGGTCACCAGGAATTAGGGGTATTTGAAATACGCGAATAATCGTCTTGGAATCTGTGGAGTAAATTCTAACACTGCGATCTCAACGCTTGAATTATTATCTTGATTTGACGCGGGGAATGTGTCTAAGATTTTAGATCATAAGTCGACGAGCAGGTATCGCGGATGACGCACCGTGCAGATATTGAATTGATTCACCCCTATTCATGCTTTGCTCATTCATGCGTCGTGATTGAAGATGGAAACTAATTCTGCGACTCTGCAGATGTAATAAAAGGACCAGGTCTGACTCTGATAGTGGTGCTGTAACGTGAAATATAGCGAATCATTTTTTTTACAAAGAATCAAGCAAGTACGTCGCAAAGGTAGGAGTCGTAAAAGTACGTAGATGATGGATATTGAAAGTTGGAAAAGCCGAAAAGCTGAAAAGCCCAATGAATTTATGGCCGCAAGGAACTAATGAGCCTTTAAAAATATGAGCATTGTTCTTTCGAACGTATCTATTGAGCTCCTTCGGATTCATATATTCTGTCTCGTTCTCGAGCTTTAACCGCGATTTTCGGTTCGTGCGTTCGGGAAATTTTCACACCATCCAATCACAAGGAATTATACATTAAGATCAGAGAGTGCCAGGTTTCTGTAGTTCTGTACCGTTGAATCAAACGGCGTAGTTTGATCTCTTCAAACAGGAACGAGCGCGTAATGTAACCTGATTCGCGATAACCCGGGTCATTAAAACTCCCGTAATAATGTAGCTCGGGTGAAGACTATAGGCACAACTTGTACACGATTCAAACAAAAAGAGAAGTACAAAAATAATTGAAGTGATCCTGGCGGTTGGCTGTTGAATCTCGGCTTCGAATTTATTCACCAAAGATCTGGCGGCACACGACAAGCAGAAACATTGTGAGTCGGAAAGTTATCAGATTTAAAGTTATTATTCGCATCCCAAATGAACGTGTCACTCTTCATGTGCGAGAACAGAGAGAAATATAAACATTTCCGGAACGTTTCGTTTCCATTTCTGACTTTAACAATTACGTGCGCTCTTCGCTGCAAGCGTCGAACGGGGAGGAAACATCGACGGGATTCAAGAAAAATAATTCCACCTAATTGAGACGTTGTTTGGTGTTGGGTCAGGGCCTGGCCGGAAGTTTGCCGAAGAGGAGTGGCTCCGCTAACAATTATCCGAGGTCGATCGAAACCCCTGGTCTATAAATGCGTACCACAGACTTCAATTAGGTCCAGGGGTTTGTTCCAACCACGATCAGAGTTACTTACTGGGCTACCCCGAACAACCGCGGCTATTAGGCAACCGACGAAAACACTGTGCTCAACTGATTTGCGTTAACCCTGACGTATGGGGATTACAGCAACCACGTCGAACCAGAGAAGTAATACAGTTTTCCGAATACTGGATAATAGAAGACCCTTGGAATCTACCTCGGGTAAGAACTTGACATGAATTACTAATATTTTATATCTTGTTTTGAAATTTTTATGTAATGGATTACTGTTCCCTTTTCCGATATTTCCGCGATTGGTGGTCTATGGTGGTCGCAAATGTTTCGTCAGAAGATCGAGAGTCGAGGTACGGCGCAAAAGCAACTATCACTGAGAGAAATTTATAGTTATCGTTACTATTCATGTGAGTTATAAATGGCCTCGAACATTTTTGTATAGTAACCGAAACTATAATATAGTATTCTCAACCATTATTTGGGTTCGATTGAATATTTTTATAATCCTGTCAATCATAAAATCCGTTAACTATATAAATTTCTCTCAGTGTATAGAATAAAACCATTTTTCTGGAAACTTTCATTTTCGGTGTCAACGCGATATGTCGAGGACCGTTGAAGATATCAATTTGAAATTTGAATGATGTGTGACATCATTTGAATGATGTGTGATGTGACTGACACTCGGATTATAATAGAAGTATTTTTGATCCGAGAATATAATTTTGTCAATAAAATGTCAGCCAGAACGTGGATCATCGAGAACATTTTCATTCCCAATCCAAGTGTCCAATTTTCCTTGCGATTTGAGGATATTTCTTTTTGTTGGAAGCCAATTAGGTATGTCTGAACGCCGTCTATCGGGCAACCTGCACTCTAGAAGTATCTGTTAATATCAAGCACACGTATGTATACGTCCTATTATATTTCCAATAATAAGGTCACGTTTACAACAACGTTTTACCGCATAATATTCACTATAGATTCTCTCAAATCTTACAATAGAAACCTCCATGATTGAAGAGTCAGGTGACTCAAAAGTCTCAAGGGATTCTTGAAAATATCAAAGGCTATTATCCTAGTGTTAGTAAACAACCAAAAGCCCGAAAGATTTCAAAGTTGCAATCCTCGATAATCCCCTCAATTTCTATCGAATCGACTATGTATCTACTTGACGAAGGTTTTGAAATTCTTGATATCATCATTTTTCGCAAGGTCCGAGCTCTGTTTCAAGATCATCATGCAAGACCTGAGGGTCTGATGTACTGGTAGTTTGGCATTCCGACGTAGTCCTCTCACAGTGAAGTCATTTCCTAAAGTCGAAACGTAGGAATTAGACGAAGTACATTACGTTGCTTTATTCAGTAGAACCGTTCCAAGCCCGGATATTGGACTCGACCCGAAATAGATTCACTCTGCAGGTACCCCCGTTAGCTCCTCCATCTAGAGCTTGAAATCTTAACGAACTGAGCCGTGACTCTATCCGATGTCTAGTTTGTACCGAAACCATCTAAAAAGCTAATTGTTCCCAACCAAAAGGAGATCAAGCTTTTGTCTGGCGAGCCTTGAACGGAATCCTACTGATCATATTGTCTCACGACTATCTAACGAACTGGAGTGTCTTTTTACGACGGTAATCTGAAGGGAATTCCGAACGGCCAGAGTGCCCTACACTGCTAATCGCGACAGCCCCACAGCCAAAGGTTTATGTTACGTTGTTCGAGCCTCAAAACATTCCCGACCTGTCAAACAATGGTAAACTTTGTTGAATGTCACAGCTGAATGTGTGATGGTGAACTAGAATTCCTGCCTTCTATCTCCAAAGGGAGTGGAAGTAGCGTTTTTGTTTCGTTCTTTCCATATTGATTGATGTCGTAAAAGTAAGAAGCCGAAGTAGCCTTCGACTTCGTTTCTGTTCAAAGTTTAATCCAGTTTGAGGATTATGAGATTTTATTCATCGAATAAATTCCCGGAGGCGTCCACGGGCTGAACGTCGGCGTTCATTATCACCCGAATCACGTCCACGTCCGGGTTTGTTTGTAAAAGAATGCGCAAGAAGCACCCTCTTCCGGATTCTCATCGTCGATAATCACAGCAAACCTTTTCAGGAATTGGGGTGTATTCACCCGGGCCTGATCCGGGTTTTGTTTCACTTTCTTTACCCACAAATAAGATCCGATTGATCCTGATAAACTGTGAGCCTCTTTTTTCAGGTTGACTCTCATCAAATCGCTCCATCAGTACTCCGAGCCAAATGATTTTCGTGCTGAACAACGATCGATCAGCCCTTCACCCTTCAATGACTGACCTTCGATGGAAATTGGATTCAGAGGCGTGAGCTGACGACCTCGTCAGTACCAGCAGCGGGGAGCTTTCACAGCATCCCTCGTGATATCACGGATCACTGCGCTGCGACGAGCCGATGACGTCAAAGCTTATGCAGAACCGACTATTACGCGTGGACGCGAGGTGATAGCTGCGGAAAAAGGGTGGATTCAGAAATAATTTTCTGTAAATCCTTCCCACAGAGTGCCCTTTTTTTATGCCACGGTAGTGCAGGGCGCGAAGGACTCTACTTCATACGGTGCAGGAAAGAATATAGTTAGTGCATGCGAGGATCGTCAATGCTCGACTTTCCGCCTCAGGGCTGTTTTTTCGTGCATGCCCGTACCCTAAGAGCTCAGTCCGCTCAGTGGTGCCATTGGAAGGGAGTATAACATCCTACACGGAGTAGAATGAGGTGACCCCACTCCGAGAGCATCAACCGATCGTCGATTGACCGTGTGTCTGACTTCAAGCCTTCGAGATTTCGCGGAATCAAGTGGTAATGTGTGAGCATTAGGTCATTCTTATTAACGCACGTTTTCGGCTGCATATGTTGACATAGCTGTACATCAGCTTTGACACACTTGGACTCATCACCGCTAGGTGTTTGAACCCTCTACAGTGTGCGAAGTCGAACTTCCCGTACACAATTTTATATGCGGAAACGTATTTAATTATAGTAATGTTTAGTTTAGAATTTATATGAGGTACTGATCGGCCGCGAGGATCGCCTATATTGCGTTAAGAGATTCGTTCTGTACTCCGAACAAGAATTAGTGGGGTCTCCTTATCGTACTCCGTGATGTTCTAGCACTCGCCTTCGGCTCGTGTCACAAACTTCGGACTCATCGGAAATCTCCTACTCTCTGCAGTTGGAAGACAATTTCGCTATATTTGTCGCTAAATCATGCTGATAGGACGATTCTCCGTGAAACTCGCTGATATTTATTTGGGAATGAATTCGACCATAATTCACGGTATCAAAATTTGCCAATGCTTGCCTGGTGACTAATAATTAAGGACCTCGGAATAAACTCCGAGCATGCCGTCGATATACATTATTGACATGATTAAATTGTGAAACACGGTTGAACCTGAATAATCGATAACATGGACGAATGTGTTGGATCTGGAGAATTTCAACGAATGCCTCGTCAATATCGATTGGGTCCATGAGCAATGATTGGGGTATAATAAACTTACACGGACAGCCCCAAACCAGTGACAAACGGATTCCAATGGGTCTTAGGTAAATTTAAGGAAAATGAGATAAAAATAATAATTTGAGATGCAGGTATCTTCATTTTGAAACGACGCTATGAAAGTTTATTTTTATTTTTTTGAAGTAACAGAGATAATACGTAAACGACGAGGGAAACGTTCAAATTAGTCGCAATGACATTCGAAAAAGTTCTCCCAAAAATTCTAACGAAAAATCAAAATTCGAAACTTGCGACATCGGCTGTCGATCCACGATATCCAAGTAAACAAACTCCGTTGATTCAGCCGCGGCAGTGGCATACTCCATCCGAGCAGGATCCACCTTTCTTCCCTTGAATCATGCACCTAATAGCACAAGCAGAATCTTTGGCTGAAAACCATGCTGACTGGAAAGACATGACATCGCACGTGAAACGAACATGTCTGACCGGCGACTGTCTCGGGCCGGTAGGTAATCCTCCATCAGCATCAACGTCTTCGAGGGTAACTGGGAAAAGCAAGTACGGTCAGAGCGATCCTCGACAATTATCAAACTATTATCACTCTCTGCGAGAGATGATCACTTTGCGATCAGAATACTCACGTATCTCGCCGTCTTCTCCTACGACCGGTCCATCGAAGATCATTTGAGGAAGAACGCTAGCAGAGGCGCAGCCGAGGATGGCCGTAAGGAAGACAAGTGCGAAGACCTTCATGGTGTTCTTCGGGTGGTTCTTCGATATCTTGAATTGCCGAGTCTCCGCAGAACGCTCAGCTTCGACTGATGTCGTCCGATAGCTGCATGCAGGTATTTATAGGACAATTCAAGGACTTGAATCGATCAGTTCTTTTCAAAAATCATATTCCTCGACCGCTTTCTATGATAATTGCACGGGTAGAGTCTCGGGGAATTCCCAGAGTCGACCGAGTCCTTCGCCGCAGAATCGCGTCAACTTCCTAGATTGCTCGATGGCCTAGATTAGATACATACTATCAATCCCGTCTGACGAACAATCGAAGAATCCAAGGAAACGTAATAGAACACGGATTTGAGAAAATACAGCTTTTCAGTTTCAGGTCGTGTTGGAAGCCTTTTCAAATTGTTCACTTTCATATGAGGCACCAGAAGGCACATCTGTCGACAGAATTTAGTATCTATTATTTTGCCTGTCGGTATAAACCGTGCGAGATAATGAACCCGTCTCTTCCAGGTAAAGATAAAGCGAAAAACTCGACTCTCGGATCAAACGCTCGAAGGATCACCCATGGCAGATAGGCTTACGAAAAAGTAGCTGGATGGAATTCAAGGGGCCATATTACGCAGATCATTCGCCAACATGGTTTTATTATGAACAGCGATAACAGCTTTGCGATAGTCCATTCGCGTCGGAGCCCATATCGCCATTTGATAATGGACAGTCAAACCCGTGACTCTTTAAACGCAGACTGAGAAAAATTCATATTGTTGTCGCATTTTATCATCGACAAAACTATAAAAATAGTCAATCAAACTGGAATTGTGGTTGAAAATACTGAACTCTAGTTTGGTTTACTGTAACTACAAATTTTACTGAGTGCATATTTCACGTTGAAACTGACATTATGTACACTCACTTTGTCTTGACAAATATTACCGTGAGTGTTCGCTAGATGTGAAAAACACTCAAAAACCAGTCTATTATTTCTGCTACGACCTGAACAGCATTGCATTGCGCTCCTCTGCCTCTTAATCATCTTGATTCTCTCAACTTTGACCAATTTTCAAGTCTTTCGAAACAATGATGTTCTTGAAAACAGAAAACGCGCCTCGTATCGCCAATCCATAGTAGATATCGGAAATGCCGATATCAAGGTGGCATACTGATAACGAGTGGTCAGTATGGATTCCTAGAAAGTTCGCGATAACCCGAGTCGAAATTTAACGCCCGTTTTGAACCTCAGTTGTGAACTATTTTTCTATAGAAATTCTGATCCTCTTTGGCGCATAAAATTTCGTAGAAACCGGACAAAATGCAGCATTTGAGGGTGAAATGAGGTGTTAACTTGTGCTGGTCTATACGAATAGTAGCCAACTCATAGTAGATTTGACTCTAGAGAATCCGGAGATCCTTGTGAAATCCTCATTTGACCCTCAAATGCTGCATTTTGTCTGGTATCTACAAAAATGAGGGTCCATTGAGGATTTCATTCCCATACAAATATAAACCTCACTAGACCCTCCAAACCCTCTCAACGGTAGAAATTCGAGGTTCTAAATAGGCGCAAAATTTCGACCGGGGAAGTGCAATGTACGAAAATATACTTTCCGCACGCCGTGCGTAAAGTTAGATTTTACGCACGCAAGCGTGAAAAGTGATCCGGTATTGTTACCAAATATATCGACTCCTCGATCATTTTTTGAGCCAATAGTCACAATTTGAGGTGAAATATAGACATTGCTGAGATGATCGTGTGATCCGTGAGATAGTGACGTAAAATCGAACTTTTTAGGAGTCGAGAAAAACTGACCATTAATTGTTCGTTCATATGCTTATTACAGCTTAACAGAACACGACGCTGAGCCATCGGTAATAATATCCCCACGCAACGTGAACTTCTCGCCGTATTGTTTGGTAGCTGGAGCAATAATTATCATTTCAACGCTGATTGTACCAATCTGTTATAAATAAATAATTATCGATGATAGAACTTCAGTATATTGCCGTCATCCGAATTTTCTCCGAAGATGCAAAATACTCCGACCTTGGTACACAGAGTTGGAAGGATGACTTTTATCTAAGACGAATTTTTGGTGGTTGAGAGAAGGAGTATTTTTTGTTGGTGGATTATTAGTAGGAACACACATTAATGTACTTGGCGAAGGCTTCTGCTGCAGGGGTGCTTTTTGATTTTTCTCGATGTACTTGATGCGAGTCTCTTGATAAACCAATGAGGTCATCGAAAATTTAAATCTTGGCGTCCTTTCAATTTTTTGTGATTTGGCTAGACAGGGCGAAGACGAGGACGAGGAGGAGGAGGAGCATTAGGAACGGTCGAGGACGAAATCGCTTTGGGAGTTGGGACCGACTCGAAAATCGAGATCCTGTCGAATAAAACGAGGACCGTAAAGAATGGAGGGTTTTCCGTGACGGTTGAATAAATATTGTCCGTAAATAAAGTTTAGATGTGATCACCAACCCGGGGAATCAGAGGCAGCTTTTTTACGATCAAATATGTTCCCAAGCTGGTTCGAGTCGATTCAATCCCTACCAAGTATAACAAATTTGCCACACACACTCACTCAACCCTCACTTGATCGAATTCGCCAATTACTCATAAACCCAACTCTTGATTTTCCCCGTGTTTTCTGGTTCCAACCACAAGTACGAGACCGACTTTCCACTTGGTACGAGTTGAGGCGGCTCAAGCGCCTCAAAATATTTAACCAGTCAAAAGTCTTGTGGTACTTGCAAACGCTTAAATTATTATTTTCAATTGTTTCAAAGTTTTGCGAAATATTCGTAATTCGGGGGAAACAAATTCTGTAGCAAATGACTTTTCCTCTCCCCTCATCCAATTCCATCCTCCCTTAAGTTTCCCAGACCAATTTTCCGCCCATCGAGCTCCCCTGCCGAATTGCATGTGTAGTAAAAAATTACCCTCCACCTGAACTTGAGCAACGAAGACGAAGCCCGAGCCTCTATTTGAAGAGACTGACGATGATAAAAGTTATGCTATAACCCAAGTTTCTCTTGCGTCGGGTCAAAGTCGCGGTTTTTCGTAGATTTTTTAGAGTCATCCCTCGGCAAAGTTGACTAAGAAGAGAAGCCGAAAGAAATTACTCTTTCGGTCGAGACGTTTCTGCACCTTCGCACCTTTGCGAATAACGTGGTTGAGTCGGTGGCGTCTATTTCAGGCATCGTTACGACGATTACTTCGCAATATCTTGTTATCCGAGCCTCAAGGGACGGGGAAAGTTCTGGTTATGCGAAGCGAACCTCTTAATTGAAATGCCAAGGGCAAAGGCATATTCATCTCGAAGGATAACATTTTTATGAAAGCTGCCTGGCAATTCTGCACGAGACAAATTGCAAATTTTTTGTCAAAGTCAGGATTTCTGACCGGATATATAAAAATTCCACACGCAGCAGCTTCTACGTGCGGTCATCAATCTCACGCGTCCAGCTGCTCTTGTGCGAAAATTGATAAATACCGTCGTGTCAGGTTTACTGAAAATAAGCTCCGAATTAAGGTGACTCACCTTTCCGTTGACAGAAATAGAGTTCGCCTGGTGTAGCTGAATACCAATCTGAAAAGAGACAGAATAAATGACTGAAAATTGAGAAAACATTAATTTCTGATTTTCGTAACAATTTCGAGCTTGCAATTAATAATCCGACAGTACCAATTTCGCAGAGCTCCAATCGGAAACCTCATTACATGGTCCATTGAACGCCCGCGGTTACACCTGTGTCATACATCAAATCAATCCACGGGTAAACAAATGAACCGTTGGCAGTTGATCAGTTAATAAATGAGAGAAAAAAGTTAGCGGGTCATTCGAAAATCCGGACTCGAAATTCTCCGAGGGTATCAAATCGACGGGTGAAATAAAATATCGTATTTCATGATCGGAATATCGTAAATTGTTAATATATCGATTTACGTCAAATCGAATGAAATGTTCGATGGAAAAATTTTCCTTCTTAGAAGTCGAGAATTCATTCGTGAGAATTTTCTTCTTCTTCTGCTTTTACAGAGTATTAAATATCTGCTGATGAAATGAGACTTTTTTTCTGAGTTCTGAAAGCCTTCGTCGTTCGTCCTCGACGAGAAGAATAATACCACATCAAATCAGGACTTTGATAAACTCCCAGGAGTCCGCGAAGGACTTTGGATGCTGAGGCAAACAAAGCTGCCCCTGACCCCATGTCATCGACTCTAAGGATTAAATTATACCAGAGATATAATTTTACAATTATTAGAGCATTAATCTCGTCGTCTTATTCCTTCCTTAACCCTGGCTCGTGTTAATTTCCAGGTCAACAAATTCCTCAATTAAAATGATATTTTATCGATTATTATCAATATTTTTCTTCGATTATTAAATTTCCGCAAACATCTTGAATTCGGGTACCAATTGCTCTAATCTCTGGTCCATTATCTATTGACTTAAGAAAGTTTGGGGTATCTGAGCCGGGGTATCAAGACTGCAGTCATCTTCTCGTCGATTAAAGCAAGGATTATTTGGGATAAAACGATTATAACTGCCTCGAAGATGTTCCGCATCGTTACCAACGCAACCCTCCTGATCAAAAACTCAGAGAGCATAAAAGGGTTAATTTTGTTGGAGGATCGAGAGCTCGAGTTTCTTGGTAATGAAATTCTATGCGTAATTGCTCATAATCCCTCACTTCAAGATGGATTCCTCGACATTAGTTGTAGCTGGTTTTATTTGAGAATATTAATTCAGGGATAGTAAGTAAAGTATCCGACGAATTTTTTGCGATATTAAAGAAGAAAAAGTCGAGATAGTGACACAGATATTTTTACCAGAATGTCAAGAAACGTCGAGGAAATATCTCTGCTCGTTGCAACGTTTGCGTCAGTCGTACCGTGACGTCATTCGTTATACCCTCCCTTCCCTTCCTATTTAACCCTCCCGAAGGGTATCGAGCCGGAAAATTTTCAACGTCCTCGACGCGTACGCGCATCACCCAAGGGACACTGTAACAGTACAGTTTCTACCCTAGTTGAAATTCAACGTGTGTATGATAAATTCTAACCCGGACAATAAATTGTTGACGTTTAAGTCGATATTCCATTAGTCTGCAACGTCGATGTCCCATTCTACGCGAATGTGTGAATGCTACGTTCGAAGATATCAGTGCAAACTGAACTGTCTTGCTTTCATACGACGTGCCTCATATTTGCATGGATGTGCAAATGATGATTTGCATGGATTTTGTGTGTTCATCTCAGGGGAAATGTAAACCCAAAACTGAAAAAATCGGCGTCATTTTCAAGGTGGCATCATTGACGTAATAATTGTCTCTGTTTTTTCTTCGTTTTATTTTCACACGGCTCGGAGCCATTTTCGTGGATCATTTTTAGAGATCAACGGAATATATTCTGAGCAGATTATTGTCAGTGGTTTAGCTTTTTTGAAAACACTTTCAACCTGAAGGAGACGAGATTTTGTATTTTCATCGTAATTCTTATTCTTGATGGTATTGTGGATGGATTTGACCAACAATAGCTGTGAAATTAATTAAAAATTCATTTTTTTTCCACAATAAAAAAATGTAAGACACAATGGCGAAGATATATATTTTTTCCAAAGTCCGTCGTGAAAAAAAACCTCTGAAGATTGAAAATTTGTAATAACAATGGTTGAATCCATGCACGTCACATTAAAAAGTATTCATGTCAAACTTCTGATTTTTTTTTTTTTTTTAGATACAAAATCATGTCTCAATCCTGCACACAGCGTTTTTAAACACATTATTTCACGTAAAACGTCGTCTTGAAAGTATTTACAAATTTTCGAGCAGGTAACCAATTATTAACTAATGTTGTCCATTTGTTGTTTCACGAAATTGACTCCATAATTGATAAACCATAAAATTTGTCCACTATGTACAGTTCTGTTTGTCTTTCATTAAAATATATCAGCAACGAGAGTTTTTTTTTTTTTTACTGTAAACGATGATTGGATTGGTGTTTTTCCCAATTTTCGACGGGACTCCAAAGAGTAGAATTTTCCAGTGACACAGAGAGATATTGACAGACTGTCAGAACGAGAGGAATGCTCATTGAAATACCTCAGGCAGCTGTCACGCTACATGACGTTTTTCAATTGAAACGTCCAGCTATTCGTACATGACGTAATGAAAATATCCAACTCCCGTGATTACGGTGTAATAAAAGAAAAACATCAAACGTAGATGAAAATAATTTAAACGTCGCTCCATTATTTATTTCTTTATTGCCAACTTGGGAACGCGTTTCTTCTGTAATTAACTCTCGTAATTAACTCGAGGGTAATTTATGCTGCTAAGTTCGCACCGATTTGGTTTCGCAGCGAAGGTACTACAAAACCAAGTCTGCGTGAAGCTTATTTAAATTTTATTCCTTCTCCCAGACGACGCATCGATATTCGCAGAAAATATTTTCCCTTCAATTTATTTTTCTGCTTTTCACGATATAGACTTCTACCGAATATCAAAGAACGCGATATAATTGCCCGACTTGGAGGAAAGGAGCTTTCAATAGTTCGAATCAATTCGACCTCGTTTCTACATAAAAACCTGAGTTCTTGGAATCCTTGGAACACTCGAGATATTCTCAGGTTTCTAAAACTAAAAATTTTAATCTTGCATAAGGAATTCAGCGAAGCCAAAGTACCATCGAACTACACATCAGAGGCTCCAAAAATTCACATTGAACCCGAAGCTTTGTTGAATGCAAACAGGGTGAGCGTAACGTCAAAAATTAAATTAGGCTTGTAAAAGGTACCACAGTTCCCTGGAAACCAAACTTTTCTCATTAAAAACTTTCAGTTGTTTAAACGGTGTGGTATTCAGCTCTGGATTGATAAAAATAACGCAAACTTTGGACCATAAACAAATTTCGAATAAAAGCTCAAAGGGAGAATCGGAAGTGACGTATTCCTCGGATTCATCCTGACCTCCTGGAGTGACGAAGCTTCGAGAAGCTAGAGGAGCTAAATTAAGTAGAAAAATAAATGCAGTGAACAGTAAAAAGTTAGGCGAACACATTCGGCGTTATTTCAAGAGCGATAATAGTATATTACGATACTAGTGCAAAAGGTTTGTTTTCAAAAACGACTTTTGCACATGTATCGAACCAAATTTTATATCACAAACGTGGGTGAAGTCCGATTATACGCACGCTCGCGTGCGTAAAGTCGCACTTTACGCACGGAGTGATATAAAAACTCTTTATTTGATATGAATGGATCGATAAAATCTCAAAGGATTCAACAATATAGTATCGCGGTGTGGTTTGTTGAACAAATAAACTTTTCATACGCTTGATATGGATGTTGAAAGATTTTATACAAGAGTAGAGGAATTTATACAAGAAAATAAGAAAGGATAATCTTTTTCCGAGTAGTATTTTCATCTCGAGGGTAAAAATATGCAGCTCTAGGGACCTGTCACAAATTTTCTTAATATTTCAGAATCCAAATACGAAGAAGATATCTCGGAATCTTGAAGGTTTACAAAACTTTTCACAACTTCGTGTCTTTCATTTCCGCCAGACAGTTTTTTTTTCCCTTTAAAATTAGATCTTATGAAAATAAAAATCATAGCACATAGGTGAGATTCTCTCCTCGCAGATTTTTACTCTTAAAATTTTCAAACTTTCTGAAGAAATCAATGACGGTATTCGAGTTCACGTGCATCCATAAGAGATCGAACACTTCTAAAGAGCTTTCGCTACTTAATTGAATTGAGAACATTGCGTCACAACTGAAATCAGGGCAAAGTGCAAAGAAGTCACTGAGAACTGTCCCGTAACACTGTAGAATTGGACGGATTCTTTCTCGGTAGCTAATTTCCTAGTCCGAGTCCGAGTCCAAAAATTCGCGTTCGTCAGACTGTTTCCTGAAAAGTTCAACTTTGCTTTTACGATGAATAATGTTGATTTAAAAACAGTGAATCGTACAATTCAAACTTTGTAAGTTTGTTTCTCAAGATTCGTAAAGCTTTCAACGTTGTAACGTATTATTCCTTTAAAATATGCCTCCCAAAGCTCTCACCCAGACCCGCACCATATGTTGCCAAAATTTTATGGCTCCTTCACACACGACTACCTACTTTACGCTCAACGATTTTCGCCTTTCGCATAAAATATGTTTAAGTATTCATCCCACGGGCGCGAAACTATAATTCCCGGCAAAAGTTCCTTTGAGAAGGATGCGAAAGGAGGGCGAGGCAGGTGGACGAAAGGTAATGGAAAGTACTGCATAAATTCTGAGGAAGCTACTATCAATCACGATTATTTCCATTGTAACAGACCGACCGAGCCGACCGACCGAGCATTGTTACAGCCCAAGGCGGGAAAACTAGATTCGAACCTCGGCGAATTACCGTACGCAGCCCAAAATGAGATACCAAAAATCTGCCGCGATTGATTGTTCAGGTTGGTGAACTGAGTGTGAACCCCAAATTTTGTTGAAAGATATTAAAAATTGTAAGAATTATCCTACTTTACAGCTGAAAGTATAAAAATCGATAACTCCTACAATTGTCAATATTTCTTAACGAAATTTGATGTGTACGCTAAGTGTACAAGATTGCATTCAGAAAAAAATCAACAACTATTTTCGATCAATACTTCTTGTAGTTACGTTGATCGGTCAAGCCCTTCCTTAATTGTTTCAAATTCACGTCTCATATTCATATAGACCGTTGTTCTCTGACAGGCATCTACTTGAAAATCGTATCCGATGTCATTTCGCTTTTGTAGACGGAATCATTTTTGTAGAGAAACTTTTGGATCGGTTAAGATATTTTTGTCGGTGATTACAACATCAATGTACTTGGCGAGATGTTTTTGTACCAGAGGTGCTTTTGGGGGTACGACCTCACTGTAGTCTGCATAATACGGCATACGGGTACGAAGACATTTTTCAGAACACAGTAAACCATCAACGGGTATTCCGACTTGGATTGACAGATTAGAAGATAAGACTGAAAATTAAAGATGAGTAAAGGAAACAGAGTGACGCAGTCAACTTTGGTAGAATTACGTAATGCACATTTCGTTATATGCACGTATATTAAACCTGGCACTCTCCTCCGATTCACAATCAGAGAAGTCCCTTGTTATTGCAAAAATCTAGAAACAGACTAAACATCTGAAGTCGAGATGTGAAGAATAATTGTGTGAACGCGAGTGTCCTGGACCAAAAATACTTCAGAGCATCAGTTGACAGAATATATTATAATGAAGTTCTCGTCACTTCCTTTTTTTTTTCTATCGTCCTACTGAAAATGATAATTACACATGTGGTCAATTATGCAAGGATCTTGTTCACGCGAATTAAAATAATAAAAGGAAAACGTAGGATCAACCTTGTCCAATTGTCGTTTGGAGAGCATCGAATTAATATGCAAATTGAATTCGTGAACCGTGCTTCGAGCATTTGTAAAGGATTTGCAAGGCTTCGATCCTCCGTGTCTCATCATATTTTGAATTAATATTGATGTGATAAATCATATACATAATGTTATGAACGGAATCATCTCATCATTCATCATATGATTTATTTTGTGAATTTGAACAAAATATGTAAAAAATCACATAATAATTCAAATAGGCATGACTCATCAGATACAATATAAAACAAGTTACATGATAAACTATATGATTGACCATATGATTTTTAATACATTACATCTGCTAATGCATGCCTATATGAATTGTCATGTGATTTTTTGTATATTTGTTGAAAATTGCAAGGTAAATCATATGATGAATGACATGATGATTTCGTTCGTAACTTTATATGATCACATCAAAAGTTTTAGTAGGGTGGCTATGGCCCTTATTACGAATTCAGAGACTGTGACAAAATTTGAAACTTAAAGTTTCTGATCATTCGAAATATTTTCATTCTCAATGTTGGAATCCTGCCGAATATGTGAGATGTCTAATGCTTTACTTCCTATAAATTTACTTACGTAACCGTGTTCGGAATGAAATCATTCTATGACTCCTGTACAATTGAAACTCGGTAGCTCGACGGGGTCAATCAATACAGAGGTAAAATCGTTTCCCCGTTAATTATAGGATGACGACAAGCGAGCATGAAATGTAATACTCCAAAAGACAAGTGAGAATACGGATCGCGTGATAATTACACATGTGGTCAATTATGCAAGGATCTTGTTCACGCGAATTAAAATAATAAAACTATAAAAGGAAAACGGAGGATCAACCTTGTCCAATTGTCGTTTCGAGAGCATCGAATTAAAATGCAAATCGAATTCGTGAAACGTGCTTCGAGCATTTGTAAAGGATTTGCAAGGATTTGATCCTCCGTGTCTCATCGTATTTTGGTATTAAGGTTCAACCACCAAAATTTTTTTGAATACGTAGAACGTAGGTTATGTGAATTGTAGCTTGATCTTTGTCCTGCATACATTTTTGTCACTCCGCCATATACATATCATAAAGTTGAACCCCTGCAAAATTTGAATCCCACACACGGGGTGAGTCGGATTTTATGGGGGGGAAAAAAATTGGTGAAACTTAACCTCACATTTTTCAATGTTCACATAACCGTGGCAACTGCTGCCTTTCAAGACTCCAGGGACGTATAAATAGACTATAGAGTATAATTCTGGCTGTTTTTTTCTTCTATTTCGAGGTTAGACGCGGTCACAACTGGGATAGAAAGCCTCAGTGCGCAGCTCGCTGCGCGCACCCATGCAATGCCTTCTGGACTGGTCCATTTCACCCTGACCACTTCACCCCGGTGATACAACCTGGCTCATGATGTTTATTCAAAGATTGAAGGATCTCTCTGTTGTTAGTGGGCATCTTTATGTATCGCAATTGGAATAAATTTCGTGTATCTTAACGAAGAATCCACCTGAAACAACGTCTGAAAGGGTCTTAAACTTAGCCCGTTAATATCAGAACCCACGTTATATCAGAACCTTTACAAATCTACCATCGTATAATTATGCTCGTGATTTTGAGTTCTTTGATTAAGAATCGCGTTCCATTCGAAATTCTGAACTGTTAGTGAAGGATTAGGGAGACCGCTTCCCCCCGGTCTCTACTATAGGTTCGGGTATAATGAGAACAGTTCAAACAATATGGAGCTTGGTTTCATACCGGTCATTAACAAGGTCGTGTAATTACAATTAGTGAAGCTTTAGGGAGTTATGAAAATTTTCGAGTATACTCGTTCGTCGAGTTTGTAGTATAGATTTTTCATCGCTTCCGGTTATATAGCTTTTGATATCATAGGGTCAAGGCTATGACAGGATACTTCAAGAAATTTGCGAAAACCCATTAAGCGTGGTCCCCACGTTATTTGACACAACTAAAAATTTCCATTTCACGTTAATTCAATACCGTATATATATGTAATACGAACGAAATACTTTTTTAGTTAGTTAGTAGAGTTAGTCCATCGGGTGTTAGAAAAGAGTCGAAATATTTTCGTCCCATTTTACCTCGGCGAGGGGGATAATATAGAGGAAGAAAAAGTGGTCACCGAGCCTAAATGGGATCTCGAGTAAAGGGAAAGAAAGTGTAAACGAAGTTAGCGAAAGGAAGGAACTAGGTATTCACCATAAAGACGGTGACCTCCGGCTCCTTTCAATGGCTGGAGGGTCTTTCAATTTTCTCTTTTTTTTCCCTTTCAGTTCCATTCTTTTGCCGTTTCATCTCAGGGCAAAAGCAAAGTCTGGGTCTAGTTTGTCGTGTGTAACTTCAGCGCTCCCTAGAAACTCGTTTTTGTACGCGATCGTAAATTTCTTCTGAATTATAGGATAGAGAATGATGTCAAATTTACTGAACAATACCAACGCAGTTTCTCATTCGTCTCCCTGCTGGTGCTGGTGCTCCACGAGAAATATCGCTTCTGAGATAAATGAAGAAAATCAGAGGGAAAAGAGAGTAACGAAGAAGAGGAATTCTCACCCTCGTCTCCAGGCGATAAGAGTTTGGGCGTACTCTCACTTACACCGTTTTTCCTTTCATGTTGAAATACTTAGAAGAGAGGCTTTTTTGCATTCAGTACGCGAGACACAATTTGGGCATGTAACCATTTTCGGGCTCCATTTGAGAGGAAGGACCGACTTGACTCGTTTTCGCCGATGGGGTTGTGAAAATATTCAGTAAGCGTCCCTCCACCCTTTTTCACCCGTTACGGTATAAAACTTAATCCCAGAATGATGAATGTTCGAAAATTCAAGGGATTTTTGCGCATCTGCTTTCGGTCATCCCATGCAACGTCGGCGTTATCTATTCATCTATAATCCGAGGATTAAGCTGAATTAATTCAATTATGACCCTTGCTTCGTGTTTGCAGGGGCAATTCGATCACACTACCGTAATCGGTGGCGAATTGTATTTCAGAGAGCCTTGGAGGATAGATTGCGGATCCTGTACGTGAATGGAAAGCCCATGGTTCGACGAGCAACAGGCTGTAAGGCAGGGATGAAGAGAGCTAGCTCCAATGTGATGCTGGCTTCGACATTTCTATTCTACTCCTAAATACAAAGAGCAAAGATTCTACAGCCCTGACAACACCCGTGCCAGCTTGGAAACCGAAATACGAACTACCTCGACTTAATCTCGCCAAAAGCCTTACAGTAGGATCATCGCGGGCGCAATATCTCTTCAGTGCTTTGTAATAACCCTCGAAATCGTTGTTTCTATCCGAGAGGGTATTGTACTCGATTTTGACGGAGACACAGATAATTTCCGGATATCCAAGTTCATGGATCTCAAATTAAAAAACGAAATTTTACATGCAATTTAGAACAAGAAACATATGGACTCAAACTTTTTGCATTCATGCAAAAATGAAGGAACTGCATCAACAATACGAAGTCACACACATAACACGAGGGGAAAATAAATCGTTGAAATAACGTGTCAATAGCTCGTGAAATATTGAGAAATAACCAAAGGATTAACTCAAATAATGAGAAATAAGTGAAATAATAAGAAATAACTGAAAAAACGACATAATGAAAAATAATTGAGGAAATAAATGAAATAATGAGAAATAACCGAAGAAATAAACGAAATAATGAGACATAGAAAAAATAATCAGAAAAAACCAACGAAACTAATAAAATAATGAGAAAAAAGTGATTATAAACCAAAAAAATCATGTTCTAATGAATGAAGTAACGTGAAATGAAAAAAAATATTTTGAAATAAAAAACATAAATTTGCAATTGGAAATACAAATTTTCTTTTTGTGCTTATCCTCCAGACAAATCTTAGTCTGGGTAAAAATCGAGCATCTTCTTCTAAGAATGCATGCTTCACGGTAAAAGTACAATAACTTTGTGAAGAAAGAAGGAAACCTAAATTGGTAAGCGGACTTCCAAAGCACCAAATTTGACCTCAATTTCAGACGCAAAGTATCCAATTTATTTTCAAAATTGTGCGCGGTTTTTAGACACTGCGTAAGTAGAGCTTGCGATGAGCGTCAATAAAAACGGGAGTCACAATTGTAGTTGAGTTGGGTATCCGAAAAACCTGAACAAGATGTCATTTTTCTCGGTATGGAAACCTCTAGCTAATTTTTTACGAAAGGATTTTTCGATGACTAGAAATTTGGTAAAAATATCGAACTTATTACATGAAATTTGACTTTTTCCTGAGTTTTATGGATGGTATTGAGGATTAAAAAAAAAAATAAATAAATAAAGGCTGGATTCAAAAACTCTTCGGTGAAAGCTCGGACGATAATGATATGAAAATCTATATCTATCTATCTATCTATCTATCTCTATATCTATAAAGGAACAAGTGGCATCAACGCCCAGCTCAAACCCCTTGACCTAGAAACTTGAAATTTGGGCAACATGTTCCCTACTCTTCGTAAACACCCACTAAGAAACGATTTTTCGAAATTCGCCCCACAAGGAGAATAAAAGGGGTAAAACATGTTTTCGCGGATTCATGGATATCTCCTCGGCCCGATGAGATATTGACTTCGTTTTGGCTTCAAATTATTGCTTATTCAAATACCTAGAAAGTAGTTTGAGCGGTTTTTGAAATTCGACTCCTAAGGGAATGAAAAGGTGTGAAACCAATTTTCGAGGCGCGGATCGCGCCGACCGGGATAGTGTATAAATTAAAAATCGATCGGACAAACGGTTATGAAGTAATCGCGTGGTTACCGTTGTTATTGTTACTCTTCGCAAGCTCCACTTCCGCGGCGTTTGAGGCCACAATTTACAAGAATAAATTGGATTTCTTTCGCCAGAATGAAGCTCAAGACGTATACTTTCGAACCCCCAGTTTGTAATTTATTATATTTCAAACTCTAAGTATGCAATTCTTTGTCGTTACGTTAGACACCACCCCTTTGAAAACGCCCCCGAGACACTGCGAGGTTTTCCATAGATCCATATGCTACAGCTGACTTGATGCCAACTGAATAAAATTCTACTCAAGAATCATTGGAGTTTATTATTATTATTTTTTTTTTTTTGTTTTTTGAAGACGGAATTTTCTCTGCGGTTGCAAAAAAAGCTCGCGAGGCAGAGAAGTAGGTGTCTTGTATAATATTCCGCGAGATACACGTGTTCGCGAATACTTTTTTCCAAGCGTCAAAGTTCTCTTTCAGATTCCACGGTTCAAAGAATTGTAAAACCTTTCCCCTGATCGTTGCCTATTGTAAACTCTCAGATCCAAAGACTCATATTCCCGGAATATTCTCGCTCGTGCGTACATATTGAATACGTAGCTCAGAAGCTGTTTTTGCCCTTGAATGTGCTTTGATGAAAGACGCCGTCGTTCTGTCTACATCTCAGAGCTTTTTCTGTATTTTTTTCCTTTCCACTACCGCATGAGCTTCGATACTGGATCATAGAAACACTATGAATAATTATCCCCGAAGCTAATCTGCTGGATAGGTAAAGGAGCTTGAAATATTACACTATTTACATCACGGAAGGAAACACGCGCTACCCTTAACCCTTAATCCATAAAGCGTATGAACCTCCATAAATAGACCATGTTTAAAGGGTACGAGCGAGCCATGTCGTGTCAGAGAATTGAGAAATGGCGCGAAGTGGATGGAATTGATCTCGGCTGTGAAGTGTATGACAAAATCACTGAATATAGCTGAAAAAAAAATATCAGGGCAGTTTCAAGGTGACATAATTCATTATTAAAACAAAATTTGACGTTCTCGGTAAAAATTCCTCCTATAAAAATTCGTGCCTTTCGTAGTATCTCGTAAAAAATAAAACAAATATGCAAAATAGCTTTTGATGAAATATTGTGTGACGTTGCAGTATTCTTCATGAAAAAGCAATGAATTTCTGTGAAAAATGATGCACTTTTACAATTTTTTACGAACAACTACAGAATTTGAATTGCCCCAAGCATTCATAAAGAATTTGAAACAATTATCATTATCAGGGATATGTTTGCAAAAATATATACGTATAAGTCATAGAAAATTGAAAATATCCAAGTTTTGTTGGTTGAATCAGGAACCATGTCACAATCCCGCACAAAGTGATGTTTTTTTCGAAAATTCGCAATAAGCTTCAAAGGGTTGTAACATCGATAATAATGTACTTGGAACGATCGTTAAGCTCTCAAAATAATCCCAAAGATAGCCGTAAGCTGTGCAGAACCGGAAAATAGTAAAATTCATTTTTCAGTTCTTGAAAAGTCGCCTTGAATATTTTTCTCAAACTTAGGAACTTGAGGTGTCGATGTCGCGTTGAAGCAAGTCAGGCCGAGATATAATTCATCGTGAGACTAGTCAGCGATTGTAGAACGTGTATAGTCGTAACTGGGTTAGATGTGACGCACATTCAGGTCGTTGTAAATTTATGCGAGTTTAAACGCGGTTTGACAACAAAGCTTTTCCTCCCGCACCGAACACTGTACATAAGCTCGACGGCATATTAAATATGAAATTGTTCGTAACCGTGAAATTACTTTTTCCACCAGATATAAAAAATCCCCCTCGCATATACAAAAAAAGCAAAAATTCTACGCCCACGTCAGTCAGGTAGAGGAAAAGCTCTACGTAAAATTTGAGTCGACGATAATTCTCCCTGCCTTATAATATATACCTATATTAAAGTGTGATAAAACCGATCGGTGACGATCAGTAGTAAAGTCTGGTACAGATGAGCCAACGAGACGCGTGAGTCTGACTACAGTCGTGCACTCTCTACTGCGCTACATTTTACTCGAGTGCAGATAAAACACTCTCCACACTTTTTATCGAAACGAAATCGTACGTATTGACTGCAACCGTTACATTACTCGCTATAAAAAAAAGGAGAGTGTTCGTTCATTTCCAAGCATATCGAGAGCCGATTAATCTAGAGATATTGAGGCCACTTACAGCGGAGGGTTGCTCAATGGTAACGCGTCTTTCGCAGTCCATCACCTCCGCACTATACGTCATCGCCGAACGTTCGGAGATTTTAGAACTTGAAATATTCGAGACGTTGCCTTATGATAAACAAATTCACAGCAAACGTGATCTTCACCTTCTGGTTTCTTGAAATATAGTTTTCGGCATAAATTACGAAGAAGTTTAAGTAAACTTAAATCTTGTCTTAGAACTCACGATTCGAGCCAAGGTTCAACGTTTTTTTTCGTCTTTTTTCTCTGTACTAAACAATATACGCAGTTTTTTTCTTTCACAATTTCCTGTATCAAACCGAGAGGCTACTCTTCAGTTTCAGAGAATGTAGAGCTAAATTTTCACGGATACATTTTTTCTGATCAATCAATTTCAAGATTCTTACTCACCAAGAACTCGTGTGTGCGGTAGTTTTTCCCCTCCTCGTAGATTACATATCTCTCCAAGATCACACAAGAATTGTCTTAATCCTTTTTCGAACTGTCTTCGTTATGAACTTGAACTGTATATTTATGAATGTTCAGTGTTCCTTTCCTCTTTTTTTTTTTATATTGAGTAGATGTAATTCAGGTAGTCGTTTTGCACGTGGATATAAAACTGCCGCGACAAAGTAATTTGCACCTGTTCTCACTGTATATACGTATAAGTTAATTTTCAAGTTTAAATGAAACACAAATGAGGTTTAAGCTTCAAAGTTCCTCTTTGGTAAATGAGATATGGTAAAAACGTGTTTTGCACAAAGTTATGTGATCAATGCAAACAAAAAAGAAAATAAAAAAATTTACTCAGCGTAAATCCATTCCGAAATAAAAAAAAAACAAACAAAGAACGAAACAATTCACAATGAGATTATTGAAAAATGTTTCATATGTGACCGAGCTCTGCTTCCCTTTAATTTCTCATCCCGGAATTTGATTCGTTATAACAATCCTGAGGTAGAGGTAGAACAAAAAATCTTGCGAAAATATATGTGGTTGATCAACTTCAAGGCGAACCGATCTTTACGAAATTTTCAAATTCATGTATGCTGGGTAGAAATATTTTGAAAAGGATAAAATTTGCCTGAAATAATAATCCAACTGAAAGCTCGAGCTCGTTTTATAGATTCCAATCATGAAATACATCGATCAAACGCAATGCGAATAATGATTAAAATTAACGGCTATTATTTGTCTACAATATGATTCGTGACATACTTCGTTGATTGGAAATTTACTGACGATGAGTCGATCCGATGGATGTGAAAGATGACCAGGAATGAAAGATTATTTGTTGCAATTGATTACGTACGTGTAATTGGTAATATTAGTGTTTTGATGAAAACTCAACGAAGTTGAAGATGTTTATTCTTATTGGAAGATTATCGATACCGAGAGGCAAAAATGATTGATACCAAGAAGAGAAAAATATTGGACAGAAAAAAGGAGGAAGAACGAAGTAATTGTGGCGTATGTCGCGGTATCAAAGCTCTCCAAGATCTATCAGACGCTCCTAAACTTGATAAAATAGTTACTCTTGGGACCGTGTGTTTGCTTCTAGGAAATGAAACAAATGATTACACGGTCTGCAAAGACGATATCGTAGTAGTTGAGAAAAATGTATTGAAAGAAAAAAAAAATTGATATGAAATATCTGAGGCAGGTGGAAAAATGTTTGATTCAAAATTTAATCAATTCTCGAAACAAAGAACAAAAAAGGAAAAGATTACGCTTTAACTACAATATGAAAAATGACACTAAACTGTAAAAAAGAAGTACAACCATCAAGCCTGATATCAATCAAAAATCGATCAATCAATGACGAAGAATCATGCGTTGATTCGTAGGTCAGTGATATCAAATTTGGGTTCGTGTTTGTATACTATAGCTCTTTAACGATAACACACTAAAATTTAATCTTAGGTATCAAATGAGTGATCGATATCGATTGAACGAAACTTTACCGTTTATTCCCCAATTAGAGTAGCCATGTTTAATTAATTATTGTATCAATCAAAATATTTTTTGTTTTATTTGTTTATCGATGATTTCGTAGATTTTGAATATTTTTCACCCCTACGATCTCACATAAACGAAGAATGTACTCCCGCATGTATATACATCGACGGTGGCCGAGACGGTACTGCGAGCTGGCAGGCGTCGGGACGCCCCGGCGCCCCCTTTTGCCGTCATTGACCCACACCCCCGTACTCAACCGCTATACGCACCGCGTACTTCTGTCTGTTCGTTCGTCGGTTGTTACAAGGGTGGGGAGATCCCCCTAAGGAGTCAGGTATTCTCCTTGGAGTTTTCACGTGTTGCTTCCACAGTCGGGATTATATATGAGTTTTTAAATCCGTCGAAAGGATATCCACCCGCGAAAGTCGGAGGCGAAAAAAGTTTCTTATCCTCTAAATGCAAAAAACGTGCTTCCGCTGTTTTCAACTCTGCGAAAAGTGACAACGAGGAAATTCGATATGCGCATATAAAATTTTTTCGAGAGAAATGGTGAATTTTTCTATTTGATCTATATAGTGATCCAGTTTCTATTAAATGAAGAGAAATCATACGCAGGGATCTTCTGTCAAAGAACATATGTCCCTGGGAGTTATGTGGAAGCTCGATCTTTATGCAGTATCATCATATATATAGCGCCATACAAAGCTAGTAGCTTTACGTCAGAGCTTATACTTTCGCACTCATTTTTCCTTTACACGAAGCAGCTGTGGCAGAGTGTTTCAAAATTACCTCACACTTGATATTTTCGCAATTTTACAAAATTAGCAACAAGGCAATGGATTGGAAGCCGTAATTTTTATCATATAAAATTTAGAGACGGAGAGAAAGTCAGTGTAATGAAGCGGACCGAGAAACTCAATTTTCTTCGCGTTTCAGCAATTTTAATGTACAATAAAGACGCGTCTTCCCCGAATAAGAGTCCTCCTACATTACACTAGACTCAGAATTCAAGGAAAGCTGAAGTGTTTACTCCGATTCAATACGCGCTTTTTTCTGTTAATTAGGTTCGGAACCAACTCGAGCTTCAAATTAATGCGGAACGTTTGAAAAAGATTGGAAGCGTCTTTGGCACTGTGAACATGAATCGTGAATCTCTTTGTTCTCTTCCAGAAGGAATCACCTCCGGCAGTTTTTGAATAACTGCCAATTTAGAATAACGAAGAAAAAAAATTTTACAGTATATCCTCGCGAGAATTTGTTGAAAACTCTGGCCGTGGAAGAATTGATGAGAATTCTTCTTCTTCTTCTTCTTTTTTTCAACAATTTTTAAGACATTAAATTGCTTTCAGGAGCTTTAATCGGCCGGCTTTTCTCACCGACCACACAAAGCATCAAGGTAACATGGTCCATTCGTCAGTTAATTGACTCCATGTCTTTCTGTCCCGTCTTTTGACGCCCGGGGAGAAAGGATTACCCAATTAGACCACCAGCACATGTTCATTAACACGCGTGATTGTAATCCAGGGTGAATTTAGTGGACATTTTTTTCTTTTAATCAACGTCCCGTGTGAAAGTAATTAGTTTTACGAACACACACAACTCTCTGACGAATGAAGTTGTCTGGGAAATGAACAAAGGCTTTTGTACAACGAATGTGACGGATTTAGAGATTTTCTAGCGTCTCTCGTACGAGTAAGAAAAAAAAAGACATTTTCTTTCAACAACCAACCGAGTGCAATTATGCTAAGTTATCACCCTGCAGTCTACTGCTAGGTGCGAGAGAAAGGCCAACGGATTGCTGTCTGAGTCTACGGGATCGATTTTTTGGCGGGGCTATTCACCCCTGAACAACCTGCAGGTGGTGAAAAGCGACCAGGCCGACAGGGATAATTCTGGCGTCGCGCCGTAGAGACTGGTGAAATTTATTCAGAAGTTTGAATAACCTCGGAGACTTGCCTGATCGATAGTGGAAGATATGTTATTTTGGGAATACAGAGTAGATTTATAGGCAAGTACGGTGATGAAGTTTGCGAATGCTACAATCTTCAACCCGGGCAGATATCATCGTCTTATGTCCTTACGTCCCACACATGACAATCTTTTATATAATTTCTGCAGAAAATTATCGTTTCTGAAGCAGACAAATTAATCTTTGACAGCTGATGAAATGGCCGTCTCACGAACCCTTAGTTCAGCAATAGTATAAATGGATACAGGGTGACTGGAACGAAGATGAAGAAAAATGAAGCTTCAATTCTGGTTGCGAAAGCACGATCTTGGAAAACAGGTTTTTAAAACTGTGCTCGGAAGAAAGAATAAAGAAGAATATCCATGTCTACTTGAGATAACACCGAATATTTTTTTCCTTCAATTCTGACACTAAAATTAATCAGAAATTCAAGTTTTTCTCTCAACCTTCACAGTGTTATAAATAAAACTGAAGATACTATAATGAGTCTAACGTCAAAAGATCGTTTTTACCCGACTACGATAAAATGACCATATTTCACCCCTGAAACGCGGGTCGAGAGTCATCAATTTCGGACCAGAGGGAAGAAAAGTACATTTCCGGGCAAAAAAGCAAATAAGTCCACTTTTTCGCCCGGTAATTCACTTTTTTCCCCGCTTATTCACTTTTTCTTCCCTCTGTTCGAAAATTGATGAATACTTTCCGCCCGCGTTGCAGCGGTGGAATATGGTCATTTTATCGAAGACGGGTAAAAAGAAGTATATGCCACACGGGAGGAACGCGATTTTCGCGCTCTTTCCTCCCTTGTAGCATAATATACTACATATTTCTTTCATGTACCCAGCGAAATTTTCGAGACCCTCTTTTCAAGATCGTGTATCTCCGTGGCTTAAAGAGATTCTTTGGCTTTTCGAGATCGAAGTTAAAGCCTTGTTCTTCTACTTTCTAGTGATAAAAGTTTTCTACAATTGATCAACAGCGCCCAGTGGCGCCACTGAGCGACTGAGTTATTACGAAGTGCGCATGCGCAGAGAAACCCCTAGGGTGGAAAGTTGATCGTTTACCAGTTGTGCATGCGAACTGTTCTGAAATACACTGTAAAAATGTTTGCTGTGAACTCCAAACAACGTGCCGGAAATTTTATTCATATATTATATGAGTCACGAATTCACTTCACATTTTAGTAAAATAAATCTACAAACACGATGAATTTACTACATAATTTTGTGAAATTTATACAGAATTTCGAATTTTTGCGATAAATGTATATTAGTAATATTCAAAATTTGTTCATGAATGAAAAGAACATGCATATCGATTCACTTTGCTGGGACTCTCGTGTACTTAATGTGTAGTGAATTCACAATCATTTTTTACAGTGCAGCGTATTTCACACAAGAACTGCGTCTTTCCTGGTAAGATCACGTATCACAATGACAAATTCCACGTTGCGAAAATCTTCAGGAAGATCTGGCAAAAGAAATCACTATCTGTTTCCCCCAAAAAGAAGTGTGAATGACAAAGAAAGAAAAGAGAGGATAAAGTTTATCAATGGGTGAGAGTGAACTGCGCCTCATGCATGTGTATGAGCAATAATTTGAGGGAGGGTCGACCTGCTGATGCAGGGATATTTTCGATAGCTTTGTATATATCCTGATATTGTGGGGGTTGAGCTCTGATTCCTGTCACTCACCGACACAATTTATCAGCCATTTCCAGACTGAAAGCTGCGGGCTGGTATACGACGATAGTATTCAGATTTCGTTCTGGTTGCTCATTGACTCGGTCATCATTTTTCATGTATTCACTGGCTTTCGGGTGTTTTAGCTGTAAAAATAACCCGTTTTATTCATCGACGTCGCGATTTTCACTTCATTCGTGTAAAATCATGAGGAACTTCAGTAACAGTACAAAATTAGAGGAAGAATTCTTCTCCTTCCGGTGTTACAGACTCGGGAAACTTGGAACTCTCCCGCGATCCAATAAGTCTGTGAAACAGAGATGGAACGAAATAAGAAGATAGATGTATCGGTACGAATGAATTCACAAAGCTTATTGTGAGAGAGGAGTGAAGGGGATGTACCGACGTGCTTCAGCGGACGGAGGAGCCGGAACAGAATCCTGGTATCAACTTGCTTCCGCACTTGAGCTTTTACGTGTAACTTGATAATTTTGAACATGTACCGTGAACGGAGAGTTAAGACGGCAGTAAACTCTACAACTCGGGTGTATACGTGTATATTGAAATTTGATAAACTCATACACACAGCCTAAACACCGTGAAGCTTCGCCGAATCTCCTGCACAGTATTGACACTCCGCAACAATTTGTAACCCAAATAAAATTATCGAAAGCCTTAGACGTGATTTCACAATACTCTGAGGTAAATTCAGAGAATATCGACTGTGCGTTGAAGGAGGATATCATAAAAGCTGATTTCTGGAAAGTAGTCAGTTTGAAACGAAGGCTGGTCGGGGTTCATCAGTATTCAACGATTAATTAATCATTTACACACATTCAGTTGAAAATTTTTTAATCCCATTGTCTACGATGAGTTGCAGTGAATACAAAGATGGCTAAGAGTGAGAAATTAGGGGGTAAAAGTTATAAATTATACTTCAGAGTTCTTAATGGAAGCCCTGGAAAGTTTTCTGACGTAATTAAATAATTAAGTATAGTTGAAGTTGAAAGAAATGGCTGCAGTTATGTATAATACGTGAATACCTGGCTGAAATTATGTATCTACCCGAGAAATTCATTTAATTTCACAACGAACTTTATAATATTCGTTATCTGAAATGCCTATTTCACGTGGCTCCTTCTTCTATAGAAGAATGCTGGTACCACCATTAGAATGAAAGGACTTTCCTTCAACCTCGTTGTTAGTCACGACGTTCTTTCCCAACGCAGACAGCTTCCACCATCTTGGGACACAATGTCTTTTGATTATGAATGTTGGCTTTTCGAACCTTCGGAGTCTTTTATGTGTTCAGAGTTTTAGGTCGACAGACTACGAGACTGGAAAAGTTTTTGCGACGTCATTCGCTACCAAATTTGACCTTTGGATTCTACGAAGTTACCGCGAACGACGATAATAATCGTTTTTCACCTTTGGACCAATAGATGAATTATTGCTTTTGGATAAAGCTTCGAATACTGGGCCATATGGTGTACGAGAAATATATATTACGAGCTCTGCGCTACCAACGGTATCAAGAGATCGTATATCAGCGGCGGAAAAATATCTCGGTATAGTAAATCAAATAGTTTTGCTGTGAGTGTGCAAAAGGAAAATGAATAAGGCAACGAAGAGAAAAGGGGACGAGGGTTCAATTTATGTGTCAATACATATATTTTTACAGCCAATCGTCACGTGTAAAGTAATCCGGGGTTTGCTTTAAATCAAATCTACGAATCTAATTAGTGGAGAAGGTACGAAAGTTATTGTTCCAATGTGTTTCATTTGATCCAGCGAGATTGCGAGGGACTGAAAGCAACAAAAACTTTCCGAGTGATAAGGATCAGGGTTGTTCCTGACAATGAGTGGAAAATTTTTGTCGGAACACAAAGCCCATTACCCTTTAAATCGAGCATTCGAGTCTGGCTTTAGCCTCCCTTTGATCGTTTAGAGTCCGAAATCTTGCGAACGGTCGTGAATTTCGTTGGCCAGGGCTTAGCGATTATAATATTCTGCGTCTGATCGCATTCGCGGATCAATGAATCCTCCGGTTCTTCGGATACGACGAAATGTTATAAAGCTTGATTCGATCGTCGATATAAAACGAGGGTGAAAATTGCGACCTTACAGGGTGATAAATATATCGGGGGCCAAATGCAGTCGGGAGTAATTCACCCGAAACGCTAAATCAGGAGTCTACTCAAGAGATATTCGGAAACTCTTTTAGATTCTCCATTTATTCTGGGAGTATAGGTATAAGACCGGGCTTCGACGCGGTCGAGTTTTATCACCGTCACTTTACTCGCCACCATTCCGTTCCCAAACTTCGTTTCCCACTCTCCGATGTTTTTACTTTACGTTCGATTAGCTACACCGTTGAACAGCAATAAAGAAAACCGAAAATTATTTATTGAGCGTGAGTAATGCGAGTTACACAGCGATCTTCGAATGAAACGCTTTTTAAAATCTTTTCCAGAACCTGTAATTCAACTTCGAGCCACCGCATCAGGGGGAACCAAAGGAAACTTTTCCTCTTCAATTCCGACAAAACAAATCCGATAAGAACCGACACATGTTTAGATCTCATGATTCCTTCAAGTCCACTCATAAAAAGCTCCCCCAATTTTTATGTTTGATTAATCAGGACAGAAGCTTGTACTCTTTGGACTTTGAGAGTTCCCAAAGGTAACAGAAAGATCAGATAACTTTGCAGTTTCATTACGAAAGTAAAAGTAATCCGCTTAAGCTGGAGATTTTTTAATATCCTACGAAATTTGGCAACCAGAGTTATACATTGGTTTCTTTGGAAATTTCACTGATATCGCAGTGAGCTTATTATCTTTTTTTTTTTACAGAAATTATAGATCACTTGATCCAGTTTGTGTAGATGAATATCAATTTCGATCGTTGGTGAAGAGTACCTGGGCTTGGAGGATTGTTTGAATTGTTATTTTTTCAATTTCCCCGACATTAGACACGTGTACTTTGAGCAAAGTGAATGGAGCAAGAGATCTGTCGAGTGCACGCGTCAGTGACCCTTATAGAAAGATCAATAATTCAACGCATGAACATTTTCATCCGAAGCGTGGAGACATTGGATGTGAAATAAATGAGTTATGGAGCCAAAGTCAGTCTCCTACAATCGCGGTGAGTTGTCAGTTCTGGAAACCGACTTAATTTCACATTATAGATTTCGTCCAAAGTATATGCGGAGATAACGAAGAAAGATAGTGAGAGGGAGAAAGATGCGCGACGGAACTTTATCCAGAGCGCGAGACCGGCGCAAGCGCTTCTTCATCCAATATGGTCGTCGTGTTGCTGCATGGAATGTGGAATCACAAGTTCGAGACAAATGAAACGGAATTATTAACAGTTCGAGAAATGAAACACCGATTCTCCATGAGCCACGGAGCTTCGTGCCGTGATGAAAACTAACACTGAGCTATGAACGGTTGAAATTAAGTCACGATGCTCTTCCTAATCTTTGCAACGTTATTCGCAATTTCCAACGGTGAGTAATAACTACAAAAGTAAATTTGCCTATGGGAAATTATTGTTATGAAATTCACTCTTCCATCTTGCAGCACAATTATTAACGAAGGACATCCATCGGACACATGCAGCCTCCGAGCGAGCTAACGATCTGTGGTGTTATCAATGCGACACGATGGACGATGGTGATAAGTGCGTTGATCTTGCCGGGAACCACAGTTCCTTGATGCAGAAGTGCAAGGAAGACAAGCGCATTTGTATGGTAAGTTTAGTAGTAATAGTGTTTCAGAAACTGAGATGAAAATTATCTCACTGGTAGAATCGGCATTTTTGAATAATTTTTCTGAAGGTAACCAAGTGCAAAGGTTGAGGATGACGATGATACGATCGTAGAGAATGTATCGATGAGGTATGCTTTGAAGATAAATCTCTGAGATATGATTGGTTGATTTAAAGTTCATTGACTCAGACCAGTTGAGTAATTGCTGTGAGCAGGCGGTTGAATTCAAAGCGTTTCAAAATTATTATCAAATCATCAGAGATGTAGAGGGGACAATGAAAAATTCTGATTGTTCTTATTCACAGGTGAAAAGGTTCTCCTACACTACGAGCACAGAGAATTCAACTTCGGTCCCGATGATGTGGTCGTTGGAGAGAAATTGCACCAACAAATGCGAGGCCGGATGCATAGTGATCGGTGAACGTACGAAGTTGTATGCTTGTACGGCTTGTTGTGAACATTCTTTATGCAATACTGGAAAAGGGTCTGGAACTGATTTGTCAACGAATAGTATAGGATTGTTTCTTGCCCTGACGCTCCAGGGGTTACTCACTGTCATCATGTACCCATCCTGACAAATTCAATAAAGCATATCTACAGCTTCATATATGATATATATTTTTATCTGTCTCATACCAATCGCCATATAGATTTTAACCGATTTGACTGTATGGTTTATGGCCATATAGTACTACTAGTTTTTCTGACAATGAGTTTTAGAAATCGATTTCGAACCTAACACCTGCCACAATCACGATGTGGTTAGATTGTATCATCGACGAGTGCAAGCCCGTCATTTTCGTGTCAGAAATTTCCAGGTAACCAGTAATTGTGACTTGTGTACCAACCTCCGGCAGTCAAGCTCTGTTCCGAGGACATAATCCTCACAGCTGGGCTGTTTTGTTATTTCATATAATTTTGTCCACTTCTCCGAAGGAAAGTTGACTCTAGGATCAGTGGCTACACCCAGTGTGGTGATTTTATCATTGCCGAGTGTCAATATCGAGAGCTATCAATTAGGCGCTGTTAAATAGAATACCAAATGCGAAATGAGTACAACATAACCACTGAAGTACCTCAGTCACGTCGCGTTGCTGAGTGCCTCTGCATAGTCGCGGAAAATGCAAGGCGTCAACACTTTTTTCTGTGTTAGTGGCAAAATGTCTCGAAAAATATTCATCCTTCTGCTTCTCCTGGGTGAAATTCATACTTCGAAGATCGGCGTTGACGAGAGTGAAAAATTTCCAAACGATTTGAAAACCTGTTTATCAACCCTGGTCGTGAAACTCTGCCCTGCCTGTACAACCATTCATCTCGTGATCCCGGTGAAGTCAAACTGGCAGGCTGATGCACTGGCTAGTCACTTTTCTGAATCCTCTCAGATGTACGCGATAGCGATAAACACTTTGGATCAACCTGGTTATGAAAATCCTTCGTTTGACCTAGTCAATTTCTATCTGGTGAACTCTGAGGCGGACTTAAAATTGGCCTTGCAGCTTTTGAGACAGACAGAGTCCGAAAGAAACTGTGTTATCTTGGTGAACTTTCACTCCGGCCATAATCTCGGAAACTATTTGCGGGATATGATTCCCCTGGCCTGGAAGAATGAAGGAGCACGACGTGTCGTCTTCGCAGCGTTCATCGAAGGCAACGTTCAAGTATTTGGAACATCACTTGACGGATCCAGAATCTCTAACGTGGGAGGCTTCCGACAACTCAGCATCTGCGATACCCATGGCTTGACCGAGGTTTCTCAGCTGTATTCGAAGGTAATCGAATCACAAAAACCTATTGCAACTGTGGTTGTGAAACCAATCCTGCGCCCTTACGTGAGTACCCTAACTAACGACCCGAAAGGGGTTGTTGGAGAGCTAATGAAAGTGGTAGGGAGTGTTTTCAATTTTACAACAAAATACGTTTGGTCCGTCGAGACGGATGACTTTCCAAAATTTCTTCAAGGAGACGGGCTTCGCATAGCTTTCAATATACTGAACGTGCCAAAGACAGCATCTGAATATCCGTTGACAGCTCTTGGAGTGAAAGCAGTGTGGGCAATTGCTATGCCTGATGTATCCGATAGTCAAAATATCTTTGCCTCGCCCTTCGAGAATAACATGATCTTCCACTTCGTACTACTTACAATCTATACCGTTATGATGATATATCTCAGTAGGGATATCGACAAGTCTAGAATTATGCTGCGGTTGTTTGGCATGTTTTTTGGTGTCGGGGTCGGATGGCTGCCGAGAAAAGCTTTTTACCGTTGTCTGGTGATTCTATGGTGCTTCACTACTTACAACGTTCTGGTTCAAGCGTATCTTGCTGCATTGACAAGTAATCTATCTACTCCGATTGTTCCCAAGTCTTTCCACAATACAGACGATCTGATGGAGTCTAAAACCGACGTTATGTGCCTCAAAGCTACGAAAGACTTTTACTGTGATCTCGGGGAGAAGCCTGGAGATAGGTATATTTGTGAGAAATGCGATACGTCTCTATCCACCTGGGGTTGGAAGAATATTTCCTCGAAAGAATTTAGAACAAACAAAACCTCGCGCCCATTCGCCATTGCCATAGACTCACTGGTGTTCAAGAGCTACTTGGATGAAAATGTATTCAGGGTGATGGAGGATAGCATCGGTTCATGGCCTGGCATGCTGTATTCTAACGCGGATCCACGGTATATGAAAAAAATGATGAGAATTATTCGAGTACTTAGTGAAGCTGGAATTACACAATACTGGGTTCGTCGGCATTCCATGAAAAACTTCACTTCTGGTGAAGTTGAGGATACAATTTTGAATATGCGGAACCTGAATGGCGTATTCATTATTTTATACGTCGGATGGTCTTGCAGTATCATCATTTTCCTCATCGAATTATTGATGAACTGGTATCGAAAAAAAAGACCTCTTCCTTGCTTCAGTCGAGAGTCGAGACAGTAGTGTGTAGTGTGATAATCTAGTGAATTATTTAGTGTTTAGAGTTTCGCAACGACTCCGCCGCCACCATTATGTATATTACGTATTAAAAAATTGCTACAACATAATAATGTTCGTTATCGACTGGATGCACTGGATTAATCAATTGTACAGAAGCCCAATTTGAACAACGTTAATTATTTTGGGCGAATATAACATCGACATCAGAGTTGATTCAATTGCGATACAAGAAGCTCGCCTTTCGTGGAAAGTTTAAAAATAAGTTTGCGTAGTATGCGTATGCACAACCGGTATCTCGGAAGTTATGATCACAGTTTGCCAGAAGCCGGGAAGCAGAGTATATAATCACGACGTGGTTAGATTATATTATCGACGACGGTGGGTTAGTGATTCTAGGCAGTCACCTGGAATTTCCAAGAGACCAGTAATTGTCACCTGTGTTTCGCAATCCACGACTGCAAGGTTTTGTTTGTGGGGATTCTAACTTTTGACATGCGTGATCTTATATAATTTTGCCTACCACCACGAAGCCGAGTTTACCGTAGAATCGGTTGCCACCTCTGGCACAGTAATTTTACTATCAGTGTCGAGTGTCAATACCCAGAGCTATCAATTACGAGCTGTTAAAGGGATACTGAATGTGAAATGAGTACAACGTAACCAGTGAGCTGCTAAGCGCCTCGCCAGTCGTGCAGAATGCAAGCTCTCGATATTTTGTTCAGTGGGAGGCTAAAACTGACCTCAACAATTTTCATCTGTCTGCTTTTCCTTAGTGGAATTCAGGCTACGAAGATCTGCATTAACGAAAATGAAAAATTTCCCAACGATTTGAAGACCTGTTTGTCAACGCTGGTCAAGAAGCTCTGCAATCACTGTACAACCCTACGTCTCGTGATCCCGGCGAAGTCAACCTGGCAGGCTGATGCACTGGCCAGTCACTTTTCCAACTCGTCTGAGACGTACGCGATAGTGCTAAACACCATGGATCGACTTTATTCTGAGCATCCTTCGTTTGATCGACTCGATATTTACCTGGTAAACGCTGAGGCAGATTTGAAGATGGCCTTGGAGCTCCTGTCTCGGACACAGCCCGGAAGGAGTTGCGTTGTCTTGGTGAATTTCCATCTGGATCGTAGTCTCGGTGGCTATCTTCAGCACATGATTTCCGTGGGCTGGAAAGGCAGAAACAAACGACACGTCGTTTTCGCAGCTTTGATCGAAGGCAACGTTCAAGTATTCGGAACAGCACTTGGAGGATCCGAAATCTCAAAGGTTGGAGGCCTCCAGCACCTCGACATTTGCGACACCAATGGCCCAATCGAATCCAACAAGAGTCAACCAAAATCCATTGTAACAGTCGTTGTGCATCCATCTTCACGGCCATATGTTGATAGACGAACCGACAACCCAGGAGGGGTTATTGGCGAGTATATGAAAGTATTAGAGAAAAGGCTCAATATAACGACAAGATATGTATGGCCGGTCAATGATAAAGATATTCTGAAGTATGCTGAGGGCGACGGTCAGCTCCTGATTATCAACTTGCAAGCCGAACCAAAGACAACATCTAAATTTTCAACAACATTCTTGGAATCGGAAGGTGTTTGGGTTATTGTAACACCCGACTCATTTGTCAGACGGAATTCCCTAGCATTGCCATTTAAGAACGGTATATATATACACCTCGTGCTACTTACAATCTATACCATTGCAATGGTGTATTTCAGTGGGGATCTTGATAAGACCAAAATTATACTGCGGTTGTTTGGCATGTTTTTCGGAAACGGTGTAGGTTGGCTGCCAAGGAAAGCTGTCTATCGTTGTCTGGTGATACTGTGGTGCTTCACTACGTACAACGTTCTGGTTCAAGCATATCTCGCTACGGTAACAAGTGAATTGTCAATTCCAATGAAGCACAAGTTTTTGCGGGATACGGAGGATCTAATTAAGACGGGAATCGATATTGTCTGCACTGAAATCGTAATGGATTTTTACTGCGACCTCGATAGCAGTCCGGATATCCGTATTTGTGATAAATGCGGCAAGATTGAAGACAACTCGGCTTACCAACAATTCGTTAACAATACATTGACATCGACCGGAACCTGGCGCTCATTTGCTTTTCCCATAGAGTCGAAGCTTTTGGCTAGTTTACCATACAGTAAGTTTGTCACCTCGCTGACGGAGCGAATAGGATCATGGCCTGGTATGATATATTCGAACGCACATACGGAGATTTTCCCAATAGTAATAAACACTACTCAACGACTCACTGAAGCTGGTATTTTTGGAAAATGGATGTCTCAATACTCGCGCAAAAATGTTCTTATCGACGAATATGCCAGCAAAATATTAAACATGGGAAACTTGAACGGGATTTTCGTAATTTTATACATTGGATGGTCCTGCAGCATCATTGTCTTTCTGATTGAACTCTCAATTAAATGGTATCGCAAATAATAAACTACTCAGTCTAGTCACATATATTACTATTATTAGTAGTATTAGTAGTACCGCTACTCCGACCTACTAATGCCACGTTTTCAGAGTTTTAAAAAAGTGCACCCTTCTTAAGGTGGCGCTACCGTCCCGATATCTCCTCATATGTTTAAAGTATCCTTTGAAAATTGTTTGTACCAATTGCTGGTACCAATTGTTTGTACCAATTAGGGTGACAAAATTTCATTGAAATTTAGCCGGGTCCAAGCTTGCTAAGGGTGGGTTTGTAATCACCTCGGCCGAGACCCTCGTATAATTACGATCGAACTTCACTTACAGGTAAGTTCGTTTGATCGTGCAATTATTCTTCGGGTCTCGTCCTCAAGATTACAATGTAGATGTTCAGAGAGTACCAAACAATTTTCATCAAATCTTTCTATGTATAAATTTAATACTTGCGATTACAATTCATCGAGACAAGATTTCTCTGTTGAAAAACTTAGTAGCTGTTAAGGTGACTAACAACACGTTTGCGTTACATTATTGTGTGGTCACTTATCAATCGTGAATTGTTATTCACTATTTGGATGGTTGAATAGTATAGCTTGAATGCAGTTGTGCTACAAATTTTCTTGCACCATTGAGCAACAATATTATACGATATTATACTCTTTGATTGTGATCAATTGTGGCTTGAAATGAATAAAAGATAATCTAGTACCCAAATGATTCTTGTACGGTTTTTTGTGCATCCTTTGTCTTAATGAAGCCCAACGACCTCCCATAGCTACACCCGAGTCGGTATTTTTTTTTGTTTCAAAGCCGATTTGTGTAAAATAATTAGAAACTTAACCTTCGGCAAAAAAGGACTCCAGCCACATGTAACGAGTTTTTCATAGTGAGATCGGCATCAATGCTCCATCTCATTGGGGTTCGTTACAGTGAACCCTGTTCGTTCAGCAGCGCAGACGTGTCCTCTCATAAAGCTTCCATTATTAGAAACTCTCTCGAGCTTGTACGCACGTATGTGTATTCAATGCTACATGCTTTACTCCGTCCGTACGTAACCCAACTATGAAAGTATTTTCAGTACGTTTGTAGCCCTCCATATGGCCGCCAGTTGAGGCGCGATCGTGGCCGGAGGCGAACGGAGTGCATCTCACTGTAATCGGCTATCAATATCGAAGAACGCCCTAATTCCTCGATACGTCACGTCATCAAGTCATCATTCTTTATTTTCGATCAACACAATCAATATACCATAATTTAAGTGGATCGCTCGTCTTAGCGTTAAAAAATAGTTGAGATTCGAAGCTTTATAACTTTATCGAAAATCGTCGTGGTGTCAATTTTGCCCTGAAGTGTCAAATTTCCATAATTTATTTAACAACCGGGTTTTAGCCATTTTTCGAAAGTCATTGCAGTTTGAATCGAATTTGAAACTAATAAACTCGACGATCTCTACAAGGTGACTAAAGAATCTGGAAAAGATCCGGTTTCTACGTTTGGAAAGTGCAAAGTCTCACTCTAAACTTCGTTCCTTCATATTCCTTCCGTAATTTTTTATTTCGTCCTATCCAATGTTGATGTGAACTTGTGCCTGAAATTTTATTCCGCAAATGGGGCGACTGAGCTTCTGCCATTTCCTCGTCATCTGGTGGTCGATTGATGAGATAAGCTCTCAACATCTAAAAAATTTCCTCGCCTCCTCCGACCACATAGAATCCTTTAGAATCGTTAATCCTGAAGTCGAGTCGGTAACAGGTCCTCGCACGAAGAGATCGAGTCTTCAACGAATTTCCCTCCAAAACTGGACCCTGGAGACTTCTCTGAACGAGCACCTCGCCATCGCTCCAGAATTTGTGGCCCACGAAGGTCGAGACCTCGACGATCCTGCAGCCTGCGAGGTTCGGCATGGATTCGTCATCGGACAGCCTGAGTCTCTGGTCGCAATAACGATCTGTAGTAATTCTTTGATTTACGGTCTCGTCCACGTGGCCGACGGGACGTTTTTTGTGCATCCGCTCACTGACGGCCGTCATATTCTTTACAAGCAGAAAAAAACTTCGATAAGGCATCCGGAGGAGGGTTTTAACGTCGAAGATTCTTTGCCAGAAAATCTGGTAGCGGAGGAAGATGGCCTGCAGCTACTCGACTACGTCGAATATCTGGGGGCGAATAATTTGAATACATCCAGCGAAAATGACGTTTCACCGGGTGCCTCTAGGCGCTCAGAGACGGTCTGGACCGGACTCGAATCAAAGTACAAGAGAGACAAGGATTTTTACATGAATTCAAAGACGAGGGTTCGGCGGCAGACTAACCCCTCAGGCCGAGCCAAACGAAATTTGATGATCTGCAATACGCGGGAGTTTTATAATCTTACTGGGGACGTGATTGACTTTCAGTCAGAATTTAAGGATGCCGAAGAACAGGAGGAGGAGAAGGAGACTGAAAATGAAGATGTGGAGCTCCCGATTGAAGAGGACTCCGAACATATCGGATATTTCTTTGATCGAGCTTGGGAACGAAATAAATTGCCAAGTGAGTAATATTTCTTACATTCGTGAAAAAAGTAACCCCGTAAGGTAAGGTAATACGTTTCTTCAAAACTCAATGAAGTATTCAGACCCTCCCCTGGGCAGTTTTCTCTTAATTTTTCTTCATAACTAGATTATTAGTTCAAAACTAATATGTTTTACTTTATTTCTTTTTGCTCGTCTTCTGGCACCTGTTTTGGCATTTTTGTTATTGAATTATTTACTTGCAATGATGATTGGCTGGCGTTTTAGTTACTACTTTTGCTTATTTCTTTCCGCCTTCTTGCACCACCTTATGTGTCGTATGTCTCTTACCCAAGGGATTTCTTTTCCGTATAAATAAATAAATAAATGAATAAATAAACGAGTGAATACATAAATATCTTGTTGTTCAGAGAGAAGACCAATGGGAAGGGAACCACCTCCTCGATGGCTTGAGATTGGAATCGCAGCGGATTATTCGGTGGTCGATTTCCATGGATCAAGAGTGCAACAGTACATTTTGGCGCTTTTTAACATCGTACGTATGTGCTTAGAAATTCGAAAGTCTAATCTCGATAGATTCGCAAGCGTTCGAATATTTTATCGCGGTGTTGGATTGTTAAGGAGGAGCGTGGGTATATATGTATTCTGATCGGGTTAGTACAGTAGTTAACTCAGACCCAAAGTTAAGCTAATTAGAATAGTGGTAAAGAAGAGGGCGTCTACCAAGTTAAGCCTGAGCGAGTTTGCTAATAAGTCAGCGCCGCCTCAAGCAACTTCCAGAATTGTTGAGCCGAGGGGCTTACGCGTGAAAGCAATTCGATCTTGGAATTAATTATCATATCATTTAAAGAGTGTCGATGTGGGATTCAGAATTCGCTTACAGTAATTGAAAATGTCAATCAGTTATCAGTCCGTTATTCAATTCTTCAATTCTTGAAAAATAAGTTACGTTTATTGAACCTATACAGAACCTTTCAAACCGTGATCCTGAATTCTGGATAAAATTTCAAAGCTGGGTTCGTAATCCTATTTGGCATGAGAAGAAAGGGGGGGGGGGGCTTATATGAAACAATTTTTCAAGCTGAATCTTCTGCGACGGAATTTTTCTTAGGACCTTCTAACGATAGAAAAAAAATTTGATTCGCAGGTGAGTGCGATTTATAAGGATCCGTCTCTAGACTCAAATCTGAAGCTGGTAATTGTGCGCATGATTTTCTACTCCGCAAAAAAAGATGGAATGGTGAGTAATGCCTGAATACAAAATCAATGGCGGAGCCGCCTCGAGGCTCCAAATAATCCATCGGCTTTATATTATATAGTCAAAGGAAAGCCTCGCGAAGGATTCCTCGCTAAAAATTTTCCATTATCTCAGGTTCGCCGAGGAAATGCGAGAAGGTCTCTGGAGAACGTGAACCGCTGGAATAGAAAATTTCTCTCTTCGTCGAAAGAGAGTCATGACATAGCCGTCTGGTTAACTCGTCTAGATCTTGGCGGTCCTTCTGGCTACGCCCCCGTCTCCGGGGTCTGTGATCCTTCAAGGTCCTGTGCTCTGAACCGGGACGAAGGTTTGACGAGTGCTTTCATAATTGCTCACGAGCTTGCACACGTGTATGTATTCCATGAAATACAACGATGTCAATACTGAGAGAAAAACAGGGCATCAACGTTTGATTACCACACGGTTTCACCAATCAATGCATCAATTAAAGGGTTCGTTAACTTTTCTCAGCCTTGGTTTAACCCACGACGGAGATGAGGCTGTAGGAAATTACTGCGGCCAGGAGGCTTCCATGGGGAGTGTTATGGCTCCGATGGTGGCGGCAACGTTTCATCGATTTCACTGGTCAGCTTGTTCCAAAAGAGAATTTCACCAGAAGTCGAAGTAAGGTTCCCTTCAATTTCGTCTGTAGAATATGGAGGGAATAAACTTTCTAGTACAAGTTTTAGGGTTACAGTATCATCTGATTAATTATCCAATTTGTAGGCAATGGCAGTGTCTGTTGAATCAGCCCAATGACCACAACGCTACTCACTTGAAAGCCACCATTCAATCTACATTCACGATGGACGAACAATGTAGAATGGAGTTTGGAGACGGGTAATAAACCAAACTATTTCATTAATGACCGGTTACTAATTTAGTGTCCTCTAACCATTTCATAGTATCTCACCGGCATTCCATAAAACTTTGACCATTTAGTATCCACCATAATTTAATAGGACCACATAGTTTTTCACGTTAATTTTATAGCATGTCATAATTTTGTGGCGATTCTACTAGGACGAACTTTATGCCACTTCGGAAGCATTTCATGCGATTTCAATGAAAGATTCTTCAGATCATTCTTTCTTTTGTGTTCTTGTCTTTCAGCTACACTCTCTGCAGGACTTTTGATCTGCCTGAGCCATGCTCACATCTGTGGTGCGGTCACGAGAATTCCTCTCAAATATGTAAGACAAAGAAAGGACCTCCATTGGAGGGGACTGAGTGTGGCGAAGACAAAGTGAGATTACATTAGCATTTCCTCATATCTATCGGAAAATTTTCTTTTTTAAACAAATTGTCACCTCTTTAGTGGTGTATCAATGGATATTGCGAGCTGGTTGATCGTCGAAGATTCGGGCTTGGTCCGGTGATCCACAACGTGAGAGACGGTGGCTGGAGCAGCTGGGGTCCTTGGAAAAAGTGTTCGAGGTCCTGTGGAATCGGAGTCCAATTCCGTTCTAGGGAATGTAGCGAGCCAGCGTAGGTTTTGTCTTATTTTATTTGGGATTGATTGATGAAATCGACGGAGGATGTACAGCTGGATAATTGAAAATATTTTCAGACCTGCCTACGGGGGTGCTGAGTGTAAAGGGGATAGCGAGGAGTTTAAGATTTGTCAAGTATCAGAGTGCCCGGAGAGAATTGATCTTAGAGCACAACAATGCTCTCGGTTAGTGATTCTGATGGGATTTCAAACGTCATCTCCGAGGTATAATCAGACCTGGCTTCCCCACGAGCCTGAAGAGGAACGGTTCAAGTGCCAATTAATATGCAGCAGTCGACAGACTGGAGAAATATTCTTCAGTGGAGAAAATCTCGTTGATGGCACACCATGCTCCTACGGAAGTTCAGATATTTGTGTTCAGGTTCGCATACTCAGATCCAGGGTGAAAGCACCGGTTTTTGCCACCTCACCATTTGTGGCCAGTTCTTAAGGGTTGATTACTCATTTCTGGTGCTTATAATTCATCAAACTACTCGATAACTGACATAAATATGACTGGAAGAAAGTCTTGGATGCAGTTCTTCAGTAAATAATTAGTTGCAAGCCAATTTATTTGGAGTATGAAGTTTGTTTTTACCTTTTGTACCGTTTGTGCCCAACTGCCCACTGCTGTGACGGTACTAAAGTGGCCAATAACGGTGCATCTACCCTACTCATAATCCGATATTCCATTGTATTAGAGACCTTGAAGATGTGGAATCTGGTTTCCAATCTGATAACGTAGCAAGCTTAGTTGTGATACAGAAGTTATTTCTGACCGTGAGCCACACAATTCAATGGTTTTGTTACATCCTTTTGACATGTGGTAAACAAATTAACCTCATAAACAAAGTTTATCCTCAGGGAAAATGCAGAAACGTGGGATGTGACAACGTAATAAATTCGAGCAGAGTAGACGACGATTGTGGTGAATGTGCTGGTGACAACTCAAACTGTAACAACGTTACAAACGGATATCAACGCAAGCTGAAAAGAGGTTGCTATGCTATACTTGTTCCGAAATGTGAAGGAAGGGGATATTCAAGGAAAAACAAATTCAAAGTACAATGACTTCGTGATGAATAGAGCAAATCCAAATCCGCAGATGGTGTTCGAAAAAACACGATTTGTGCTTTATTCAAATGAAACAAAATCGAATTCATCTCGAACATTATGGCCTCCTATCAAGAGTCAAAATTAGGTCAAAACTTTATATCAAACTTAACTTTTTCAATAATTTTCAGAGACTTTATACCTGTTTTTCGAAAACAAAAAATCAGATTGATAAACTGTTTTGTCAAAATATGGGTAATGTTCTTTCGTTGCATCTGGTGAGCACAAGTTTCTAACATAACTTGGAAGTCTTTCTTTCGAAATAAGGGTCAAGTTGTGTACTTCCGAACCCCCTTTGCTGATTCGGTTTTCCTGTATTCTTCGCTGCGTTATTCTATTTTGAAAATGAAGTACGATTTTTTACGTTCTCGCCTTGGATACTCCCCGAATAAGCGGTGGACTAATTGATCAAGTACCCCATTCTAGGCATGACTAGATTGGCTGCGATTCCCCGATCAGCGTACAACGTCGATGTTGAACTGTCTCTTCCTCACTTTCCGATCGCTCAAATAAATGATGCTGTAATAACTATCCGTGATCGACGTCGTCGTCGCAACGACATCGGGAAGTTTGACAGTCTTGGAAACTCGCAGACAGTTATAGTCGAGGGTGCGGCATTCCGGGCGAAGAAATTCAGGGACAAATATACCGTCTGGTCCCGAGGTCCTCTTTTCTCAGAAGTTGTTATATCCGTACGTGGTATCAGAATAATCGATAATCCACGACGTTTATCAGACGCTTGAAATTCTTCTTCACCCTAACTTCGCGTGTCTGTTTCCAGCTGGGAGTTCCCGACGAAGCTATTCGTCTGGGAAGTTTCATCTCGGTATCTTCACGGTACACGATTAATAAAAACGACCTGAACACTACACTGAGGTACAAGTGGCTTCCTGGTGGATGGGGACCGTGCTCGACCAGCTGCGGTGGTGGAATTCGCCAAAAAACCATAGCCTGCCGAGATGAGGTGACCGGTAAGATCGTCCCGAAGAGAAAGTGCCCTTTGACAATGAAGCCTCCGCAGGAAACTCAGAAGTGTAATCTTCTCAGGTGATGAGTGATGTAATTTTCGATTTCACCTACACATGGCCTGTTTCGATATTTAAAATTCAAGAGAGACGAAATCTTATTGCGTGGCATAATTTTGAACAAGCTTTCCCTCATTCCAGCTGCAAGTTCAAATGGATTCCTGGCGAGTGGGAGGAGTGCACATCGACCTGCGGTTTCACGGGGACTCAACACAGACAGATTTACTGTGTCCATGCGTCGGTGAACGTCACTAAAGTCACCAGCTACACGGCCGCAATTATTTATAGAGACATGCTGCCTCCGGATCGATGTGGACCACCTGTCCGCACCGAGCAGGAGTGCAACAGAGTACCGTGTCAAGGTCGTTGGGTGTTCAATGAGTGGTCGGCGGTAAGTAGAAAAATGAAGAATATAGCCAGACACATGAAAATTCATTTTTTATACAGTCGAATGCGTCAATTATCCAAAGATTATGTCGTTACATACATTTTAGCACCATATTTACCAGTCCCCAGGACTACGCAAAAAAAAACCTCACATTGATTCTAGTATTTTATTTTTTGATTCAATGAGGAGATTTTATAGTTCTTTTGCTCTCAATTTCACATATTTCATCATTTCACTTAAACGGTTGGGATAATCGACGTTCCACAGTAATTTGAGGATACAAAGAATTGTCGAACCTTATTGTTGTGCTTGTTCTTTTTTTTTTTTACTTTTCTTTTCCAGTGTTCTAAGAGCTGTGGTCAGGGGTTGCAGTCTCGTACTGCTCGATGTGGACAGGGAAAATCTACGGAATCTTTATTCAAGTGTGAAAATTCATCTCCAGTCGAGTTAAGACCGTGTCAAACTATTGGAAAGCAGAGTTCTGTTTGTTTAGAGTCTTGTAAGATTGATAAGAGCGAACATTGCTCACTTCCGGTTTTAAAACGGTACTGCGAGGTTCCAGGTTTTAGAAGAAAATGTTGTTCGAGCTGCAGAAATCAATAATTGGAGTTTTCAACGTTCGCAAAAAGTAATTTCGTCATGTTTTATCACTGGAAACAAGAAAAAACTGAAATCAATACAAAAAATTGATTATTTCAAGTCACTCGATACTCTGGACAGATATGAAAATTGAATAAAACGTCAATGCAAACTTTGACTTGAATATCAATTGATAATGAGGAAAAAAGGAAAGACACGCTGATCATATCAGAAATGATCATATCAGATCAGGATGTTGAGTGATTATAGAAGCGATTTAGTAATAGACTAGGATTTTATTTGTATAGATAAAGTGTACAATGCGTAGTGACGTCGTTAGCGCTAATTAATACAATACAATAATATATTAAATAAAACAATTAATAATAAACGCTATGTACTAACACAATAACAAACTATCACTGTTGTTGAATTTCCACAACTGTTATAATTGAGTTTTTGTTATACAATTAAAATAAACGTAAATTGCATGTTTTGTAAATGTTCATATAATGATTTTTTTTTTCTTTTGGTACAGCAGCGTGTAGTTATCGAAAATACGACGTGTGTGGTGTGATAGGTATCGTTCAGATATGTGTTCAGTGTATGTAGCTTGTACCAGAGATTATCTACTGACTATGGAAGCTTGTCCAAGGATTATTGTACAAGTTTCTTAATGGAGGCCAATTACATGAGGCTCTTGTAAATATTCGATTAATTATTAGTTATTTAATTATATCTTTAGTATTGTCTGATTTTGAACCGCGTCTTCTTAATAACAACGACGTAATGTATTAATGATGATGATAACGATGACGATGATTGTAACTATTTTTACAATTCTGTTTTAAATTCTAACGTTATTATTATCCTCTATTATCTCTATATCGTAATTCGTATGATTTAAGGTCATGTGATTCTGGTTTAATTTTGTGTTGCTTTATCGTTATTTGATAAAAAAAAAAAAACCTCGATATCATTTACTTACTGAATATTTTGCTTGCGATGCGCACCCTATATTCTACGCGACTAAATATTCATGATTCATGTTTTCAATGCACTGTGTATATATAATTCTAGATATAAATAATGTTTACAAAAATATTAATTATTTGGGAAGGCAAATTTATTTATTCTCACTACGTCCAAATGAAATGGGCTTCGATCCAAACATTTGGGAAATACTAATTCTTTCACGTTTTCAATAAACAATCTTTATGTAATTTTAATGACTTTGAAAGAATTGAAATTCTAATTAAAAAATCGTCACAATTTTTTTATGTAGGTTAAATAAAGTTCTAAACATTTCTACACTCTTTTTTATTACAGTTTTTTTTCTTGCTTGACTATATATAGTTTATTGATGGTCATTCAACTACGATTATGTTTCGTGGCGATGAAGTATAGATATATTTCTTTATTTTTCGTCAATATGGCATATATTTTGAATTTTTATCGTTTTTTTTTCTTTTTCATAACAGGTATATAGACCGCAATATATGTATAATAATATAAATCATATAATGTATAAGAGTTTATTTATTATATTTCTTTTTTTTTCTTTTTATATTTATAAATTACTATTGTTATCTTTACACGTTACCTTAATTAAAAGTTATTTTTTGGTAGATGCAACTTCTAGTTTTTTTTTTTCTTTGTATGACGTAATTTTTAGTACGATCAATACTATAATATACTATCGAGTATTTCGTGTGCATTATTATGGTTATAAACTAATATATATATCGGTATATAGCGATCGTTTTTTTGTTCTTTTTAATATACATAAACAGTTATTATTATTATTATTATTATTATTATTACTCATGCACGATTGTTTCAATCGGGGGGAAGACTATTAGGTCTGATCTATAAATCCATTAATCTCGAGCATACGCAAATTTATAAATACATCGTACATATTTGTGATAAAAATGAAAGAAAACCATTATAATTATGATAATTAAGAAAAAATAAATCTGAGAAATAATTTTGAAATTCAATATTTCTGCGGTTGAATTATTTAGAAATTTGATTAATCAGAGATAATAATAAGAATTTAATTTTTCTTTTCAAACTTTTTTCCAATTCAATGCGGTCTCCGATGTCCGGGGAGTCGGAAGGTTTTTATAACCAAAAAACCGAAAGTCATTCGACGTCGATGGAAATTCGTAATCTTCACTAGTCTCGCAACCTGTCGACGTAGTTGCCAGGGAAGGTTCCGAAACATCCGGTTCTTTGACTTGATCCTACGAACCAGCCATCGTCGCATTTTTCCATGACGTAAACCGTGTCTCCTTCTTTAAGCTCTAATTCGTCTTCGTTTTGGGGCCTGTAGTTATACAATGCTCGGTATCTGGGAGATGGACAGAAATAAAGGCGTTGATAAAATTTTATCCTCAGATAATACTAAGATTTTCAACATTTTTATCCTCGTGGAAACAGTGTCTACACCCAAATGATATCATTTTTTTTCCTTCTTGAATAAAGAAGTTGAGGGATTTGGGTTTTTTCACTTGCTTAATTTCTAGTTTTAATTTGAAGAAATTTGTATGAAGAGATCTTTTGATAATTTCCACATTTTATCATATGGTTTCGTTTTTTATTCTTATAGCAGCATAGGATACACGAAACTGTAAGAAAATCTTTGAAAAACCAATCAGTTTTATTTCGATTATAGATTTTCGTCGATTTTTTTACAAGTTATAAAAGCTGTACATTTTTATCGTTCCTCTAACGAGAACGAATTTGCAATTTTCTACTTTCAAAACTTCTCAAAGATTACAAGAAAATTGCGAAAAAAATCTGTTTATGCAAATATCATCTTTACTATGGTTACATAATCATTCTAGTTTCACACGAAAGAAAGAAATGTTGTACGTAATTATTCATGTTTTAAATCCAGTTTAATTACCCGTCGCTAGTTGATTGAACTCATTAATTAATTATCTGGAGAAATTCATACCTCATAGGCTCGGAGTGGGTATCGATATGAAGAGTTTCGTTAACAGGAGCTACGTGCAGCTTAGTTCCTCCCATACGTGGCTGTAAGAATTAGAATTCCATTAATTTTCCTATCACATTCTTTCATCATTAGGTAACTAAAGTTTCGATTATCGAACTGCGAGTGGCAAAAATCGAAAAGTAAAAGATATAGAATAAAGTTTTACCAGTGAATTGTAGTGCGGATGCGATACGTTTGCGTTCGTTGGAATAGACGGCGTGTAATGATGAGGACCCATGCTGAGTTTTCCACCAGCTGAGCCATTCGACAATAGACTATGTGCAGCTGGGGCTGCGACGGGCTTATTCTGAGCTGGTGTTTCTATGGATTACGAAAGGATCTTTTACACTAAAAAATCATCATCCGTAACGATCAGACACATACTGTTCTCTCTCGCGGTGACATTAGAAAATCGCCTCATCTAGACAAGATTTTTCGTACAATTTCGTTTTGAAGATCGATATAGTCGATTAATTTGATGAAGTAGTCAATCAATAATGATCAGCCTATTAAACTGTTAAAATTGAAAGACATCAACTTGTCTATATTGATTTTTGATTGATTTTGGGAAAAAAAAAGTTTCGACTGACACATTTTCTCACGGTGATCAATGACAATGAGAATCAAAACCGGATCGACTCGCTGCTTTCTGACTGGTTTCGCAATAAGTTTACAAATTATATTGAATGGGTGAGTAAAAGCCATTGAATTTTCCACTTTACTTTCATCTAAATATTCAGAATTCGTGTCATTTTCTTTTTAGCTACTTTTTCACTATCGTTTTAAAAAAGGGAATACCGGCTAGCCAATAATTGAGCTTAATTTCACAGAGGTCAAGAATGAAGGAGAAACGTTATTCGGAACTCGTCATCTAAAATTTGATAAGACTTGATCCTGTGACATGAGTCACAAGTCATGAATCACTCTATAAGACTCTTATCTAGTGTCTCGGTATTCGATTTTTAAAGTAGCCTGCAAGTCTCGCTTCAAGTATCACCGTTCAAAGTATTATCAGTACTTCACACGTTAATTTAAGATGTGTTAGTCATTGATTACCTGGTCTGATTCCTGGTTCGACGAGAACTTCGACGTACGATATCGGGAAAATTCCTCTTCTATTACCGATACGACCTTCGTACCAATTTTCATCGACTCTTCGCGTTAGAACGATCAAATCACCTGGAAAGTTTTAAAAAAAAATCTACAATAAAAATAGCCACCTCTTCCACAGTTGCTTGAACCCGAATCAATATCATTGTCATACTGTCATTCTGATGGTTATAATGAAAATCGTACCTTTGACAAGCGATAATTCGTGGGTTGTCTGTGCGACGAAGTTAAACTTGGCTCTGGCCTGACCCTCGTACGGTTTCTTGACCGTTGTGGTCGTCCTTATCCCATCGTACGGAAGAATCTATAATGATGAAATAAGTTTTAGGCGAATAATCAACAAGATGTTAATTTTTGACAAATTTAGGTATTTAAATTCTTACAATGTTAAAGAGAGGTTTGTAAAAAAATCCTTCCAGCAGTTTTTGAATGATGGTAAAATAGACTGTGACAAAAAAATGTCAGCCTCCTGCGATGAAAGTGTGGAAGTAAGGAATTTTTGGCAACGTTGGGCAAAATCTTTTTCGCTTACACTTACACTTTCATCGCAGGAGGCTTAACATTTTTTTGCGCATTTTGTTCCACCATTATTCAAAATCTGCATTCCAAAATTTCACCAAAGTCTCCCCTAAAATAATCGCAGATATAATGAATGAGGTGAAAATTAAAAAAAAATTCTCACCTCTACATAGTTGAAGGGGAAGAGCCCGATCATAGCGTTGTGTTCACCCTCGTACCAATTCTTGTCAACTTGACGACGTACGAAGATAATGTCACCTCGTCGGAAAGTAAGCTCGCGCGATGATTGTCCAACGAAATTATAGAGTGCTTTTGCCACAAGGCGGGGCTCCGGTGTTTGTTCTTGTGAACGACTTCGCTGGCTGAGATCGTCGACGAAATCATCGTATCGATTCAGCGGGATTGGCGATTTTTGGGAGGGCCTGAAAATTAGATTTACACGTTTTACACGATTTGCAAATTTCAATGACTCAATGCAAAAATTAAAAAACCGATCGATTTTTTCCCGAAGAATTGAAAGAAATACTGCTTTTCTAAAACTGCCATAAAGATTCATCTATTGTCGCGACACTGACTTCGACGTTTTGCATCTTTGTGAACAAAAATAGTGAAGCATCATTTTGGCGCTGAAGATTTTCAAGCTCGTTTTGTATCTTATTTTCAACAAGCTTGACAATGCTTCGGGTCCGAATGCTCTATCATGTTTTTGCACCGAGCTAAAGTAAGTCGAAGCCAAGTCGATTTCCGAGAATAACAATATCAACGCTCAGAATTTGGTTCAACAACGTCGTAGTTCAGAATTTTCAATGAAATGATCATCAATAACGTCGTAGTTTAGAATTTTTCAAATAGATAATGAACAATAACGTTGTTGTTCATAATTCTCGATGAAATAATTCATGACTAATAACGTCGTAGTTCAGAATTTTCAATCGAATAATCATCAAAAACGTCGTAGTTCATAATTTTTAATCAAATAATGATCAATAACGTCATAATTAAGATTTTTCAATCAAATATTAATGATCAATAACGTCGTAGTTCAGAATTTTCAATCAAATAATCATCAATAACGTCGTAGTTCACAATCTTCAATCAAATATTAATGATCAATAACGTCGTGTTTAAGAATTTTTTATTAAACAATCATCAATAACATCGTGGTTCCGAATTCTGCTGAGTTGAGGTTTGTCAGAGTCTGAAGTATGTACGTTAATAAAAGTAGCAGAGTTTTCGGTTGTACGTTTCAAGTACCAAAGGCGCCATTGTGTGTGCCGTGCTTTTGTAGCAGGTATCGTAACTGTTGAATTTATGCATATGCTCATAATGCATGACACGAGCACATCACGTATGTAGGTCTGACATTAGGGTCACAGGCATCTATGTAAATATAATTCTCACGAGTATATATGTACACCCGAGGGAAAAAAAATGAGCAGATGTATTTTACTGTGGGAGGGAAAAAAAATATTCCCAAAGCAGATTTATAATCGTCAAAGTTCGTCAGATTGATTTCCTACTCGTCCCGTTAATTGCAAAAATGTCACTCCCAACTCGCACTATCGACTCGTGACATTTAACAATAATTCTGACATTTAGTAGGAACTGGAGCCATATTTCAATTTTATGGGGTCTCCGATATATGGAGGATAAGAGGGAGGGGATCACCTGAAGGTGATCTTTCAATCTGGATCGACGCAATTTTATCAATTTGGGAATCTCACGTAAAATTATCCGTGTGACGTCGAGAGTCGATGTCGTGTAGCTCCTGAAGATACTTGCGTCTGCGTTCCTCTTGATAAACTCGTCTCATGTTTTCGGCGCTTCTTCGCGCCAGTTCAGCCTCACTAAGGATTTCTTTTGCCTCGGTACGAACTGGCGAACGGTAATGAATGGTCACCTCACCTTCCACATATCGCCTGGGCGACTCTGCAGAGATAAGAATAAACATATGGTTAATTAGGAACGATAACAGTTTGATTAATTGTGAGAGAAATTCTTCACCCCAGATGGCGATTAGTCTTTCGTTATATTTCCGAGTATGTTTATAGCTGTACACAGATTTAGTGATATCTAATCATAAATATTGTTTGAACTTGTAGACCAGGGTCTTGATTATTCGTTATTAATTGGCCGATGACACGCAAGCGATAGCCTGGGGGCAAATTGCGTGTTGTTTAAATTCATTCGGTTATCCGTTAGTGTTTCTGAATGTGTAGAATTCTATACGGTTGAGTGGCACACTTTTATGTGAAAACAGGAAATTTGCTCCACTTGATGATTTACATCCCGTACGAGATTTATCGTGTGAACAATATTTTCCTCAGATATTGTTCAACTGTTCATTCATTTTTCATAACTTCAGAAACTAGTCTAACCAGCATCTAATCCGAGGATAAAAGTAACTCTAGTTTGTTCAAACGATTTTCTTTATTTCGAGTGAATCATCATCAGTCAGATTTTAGGAGACCAAATGATGACTGAATGACAGTAAAATTTGCCGTTTTTTTTTCGATATTTCTGGCTTCTCAATGATTGATTCGTGTTTCAATATTCTTTATTTTCTATTCGGACCTCTCTGGCTAGCTTTCGCTGAATAATGAGGAAAAGAACGTGTTATATATAAAAATATGTGATCAGAGAGGGGAACGATAATCAAGCCGGTAATTAAATCCATGAACGTAAGGCAGTTGCGCAATTTTTCATGTTGTCTGGAATCTAAACAGAATTTAAAAACCGAAAGTGCAACAACAATAAAATAAAATAATAAACTTCCGGTTGCCAAATCCGGAATTAATTCAGTAACCACTTAACTCGTCAGTGGCACGAGCTGCAGACTCGAGTTTTGAAATTGATATCAAATCCACGACTATAAAGGAGATTCTTTGATACCTTTTTTGGACACACAAGCAAGACACGTAATTTTGTGTGGAGATCATTGACGTTACAATTAATTAACAGCTGTCGTTGAGACTATTCTCAATTGAGTCCAATTTACACATAGACTTTATACATTTGTGCTGGCTCGAAATTCTGAAGAGATTCTCCTTGATACAGATCGCCAATGAAATAGGATTGAATCGATATTCAGTTGTTCCAAGTCCTTATTTTACATCGAAATAATTTACACCTTTACTTTTTTTATTTGTTTTTCATTCAACCGAAAATTGTAGCTCATTCAACGGATTTGAAATAACAGAGTTATGACGTCACCCATAATTATATACACCCAATTTATTTTCCACGAGTATCAGATGACTTCAGACAACTCGTGTCAACGACTCTGTCCGCAAAACGAATTAACTCATTTCCGAATAAAATCGATGGTTGTTTCTTCGTGAGGTATAACAAATGGTGCAGTAGCTGGTAAGATTAATGAGATTTGTCCTACTTTTCTTGCAGCTTGCGCACTTATCTGATTCATTCAACGTGAATTCTATGGCTTCGCAGGTCGTTGCATTTTTACAACGTCCATGTATCTCCTATTTTTCTGTTACGAATCGCTAATCACCTACGCAGTTACATTGCTTCAACATAAGAATATTTAACACACTACACGTGCTACTCGAATCTCAAATCCTGTCTCTTCACTCACACCGCGTGGGCGAATTCAACTATTTAACATATTATGACTCATACCGAACAAGTTACGTAACGAATAATAAACCAAAACCTCGACCAAAACTACGCGGTGTAAAATTACACGTTATCTCCACATTGTCTCGTCTCGATATTCAGGCACACTGGAATTTAATACCATAGTTCCTCACTTTTACCGCGCGTTATACCTTTGCGAGACCGAATTAACGAACTTTTTACCACTTCGGATAGATACGCGTTCCCAAATCATCACTGATTAGGGTTAAACAAGGGTAAATGATAATTGTCCATTTTTACCAGTAACGAAAATAATTCGCTTTCTATCCGTGGCCCCCCTGAGAGATAATAATTTGGACTTCGCGAATCAAAAGCTTCGTTAATTAGACACAATTTATTGTCATTGTAGAAATGACTAGCAAGAGAAGAGGATTTTTTTCGATTCGAACTTTCAGACTCTGATTCTAAAAACGTACCAAAAAAAGTTCAACAAACGTCACGTTGAATGTAATTACAATGACATGCGAAACTTATGAGGATACTTGCGTAGCTGAGCGAAGATACGACTGATACGACATGTCGGCGGGTAAATCCTCGTTCGAATTAGAGTCGCGCGCATGCGTGGCTCGTCCTAATAACGTAGGAAAGTGAGGGAAACCAACCAAACGAGGCCGTTGTTCTAGTTTTACGGATGATGACGTAGTTATGCGAGACGAGAGATATTATTTACACTTATTGAAATGGTTGAGACTCCATTTCCTGAATTGATTCATGGGCCTTTACTCGGTGGGTTATGGCTAAGAAAAAAAAACACCTCTGATATAAATCTATACCGCGGAGTTCATTCAGTTCTAGTTTTTTGTTTCTTTAACGGTGTGTAATACTATACAAAATCGTGTCCAGATCGTTATCTGAGCCAGAAAGGCCATAATATTAACACCGTTGGCAGGAAGCGCTTTCTTGCAGAGGGACACTGGCACAACGATACCTTCTTTCACAATTATAAACTCTATCTTAGTGGGCGTCAACTTTTCCCGATAAGTGGCTCAAGTGCCTCAAGTAAAAGTTGTAGAATTCGATGGGATGTCCGCCTCTAGTAAAAATACGTCCAACTTTTGGTCACAATCATCAAACTCGTTCGGAGGGAAATACTTTTGATTACTGTTTTTTCAGTTTTTAAAAACATTCCGTAGAGCCAAAGTCGCGAAAAAAATATTTGAAGCTCAATTAATGTTGAGATTTTCTAGAAAAACATTTTTTGATACGGTAAGCCAAAAAAGATTGAAAATTGTAGGAGTTATTTAACTTCGAAATTTTAATTTTGTGTTGAAAAACGATTTTCTCGATTTAAAAAAAGGCAACATAAACAAATCTGATGAGAAAATTCATTGACTAGGATGGAAAAAATATTCAGAACTGTGGAAGTTATCCCACTGCACAGCAAGATATACACAATAAAAATTGATAACCTCTACAATTGAAAAAAAAAATGTTAATACATAAAAACTAGTATAATACAAAGAGAGGAAGTTTTCTGAACAATTGAGTCTACCTATAGCATTTCTACTAGAAGATGTTCAGGTACATAGTTTTTCCGTGAGGAAGTGTGTATTTCCAACAGTCTCATAAATTCACATGACCTGTTCCGCTAATTGCTAGATTAATATCTTGACGTTGCTCGGGTGTAAGTGCTACGTATATAATTATGGAGCAGTAGCCAACCCAAGTATTGCCCACTGGATTTAGGCAACGCGGCTTAGCGTTACACAAAAATTGCGTGTAATTATTCGTACATAAAGACACAAAAGTGTTTGGCAGGAAAAACGTTGGAAATCTAAACACCAGTTTTATTACCTTTTCAGTCTAGCATTAGGAATATTTTTCTCAAATTCAATCTGTACACTTCGTCTCAAATAAATTATCGATTCTTGTTAAAATTTGCTAATGAAGAAGGCTAGCAATAGATCTAGCCTCAATATTTTAATTACCGCTGGAGTTTGAACTTAATTAATGAAAGTATCGCTAAGACCTCATTTACGATATCTGAGGCAGGGATTAATTCAAAAGTTTGTTGACAGCCGCGATCGATGTCATTACTTTCGAAATCCGAAGCTATATATTCAGTGGTTAAAACAATGTGTTAAAAAAAATTACGACGGAAGAAATGGAGCGACGACAAAATTTGTTATCTAACTTCACGTAGTTATCGTTAAAATCGAGTCAACAACGGTTTCAAACTATCTAATAATACATCTCGACCTTATCTTATCGGTTCTTCACCCGATTTTCTGAACCTATTGATCGAAAATCCGACGTGCGGTTAAACACGGCCCTTCAGTATCTCACTATAAATCAAAATCTTACTGAAAAAACACTGATATGAGTATTTTATCTCTCCAATTGCCCCACATAAGTTATACGACGCAGAGACAAAAAATTCATTACATTAATTAGACGGTTTTTTATACAATGAATTAGAATTCTCGTTTCCATCGTCTGAGCAGACGAAAGTCAGGGTATTTTAATCGAAAGTAAACGAATTATTTCTCTTCAGTTTCGTTCCAAAACGGTAGAATCATCAAATTTTATTCTCACTTCCGACTCGCAAAACTATAACAATAGCGAAAACCATTCCGTTCCCGTGTTGTATTTTAACTAGCTCATACTCACTCCACAACAATGGAAATAATTCAACGATACTTTGTTTTTTATCTACTGTAACAACGGTTCATTCAGTTTACTGACTGTATGGGATCGGGGCGTAGACTGATGGAAAAACGTTTCCGGTAACGGGCAGAAGACTTCCAGTCGACTTCCGGTGCTCCAGCGTCGATCTACGCGTCAATATTTTCTCCGGTTCACGTTTGTTCTCTCTTTCGTTACCGTCGCACCAGACAACCACGGAGCTTCTGAACCTTGCCGATCCCGTGTCTTTGTCGTTTTTCCCGCCTTTCGGAGCCTCGGGTCTGGAGAGATTACGCGAATCCAACAAGTTCGTTGCCGTTTTTAGCGCAGCTTCGACCCGCGGTCGTCCGGAAGTTCTTTCGACCGTTAAGTCCTTCCGGTTTCCGTCAAGAACCTTGACTTTACATTTGATAACTTCGGCCCTGAGCGGCGTGCTTTCGGCGGTATAATCCCTGAGGACTCTTCGATCATGGCGGACCGACTCCATCCGCAAAGCCTCGGCGACTTTCGAGAGATCAAGAGGAGGAGGAACTCTGCGTCTTCTGTCGCTGAGTTTCGAGTCCGCCACCAGATCGACTCGAGTGGCGTAAATCTCTTCGGGCTCTTCTACGTAGTTCAAAAACGGACTGACTTGGGTGAGCTGTACATGTCCGGGATTTTGATGACTGGTTGAATTCAAATCGACGGTAGAACCGTTCACCGCAACACGAGAAATCACGGCTTTCCTCTGACTCCCTCGATGGAGGTCCGGCATCGAGGTGTAACTCTTCGTCGACATTCTCAAATCCGATTTTTCAGTCGCTCGAACCGTGAGTGGCGACATTTTCCGGTTGTCGATGTAAGCCTCGAACCTATTCAGCATACGCAACCCCTCGGATTCCGGCTCGTATGCGTCTCTCTCCAAGTTATTTTCCTCATAATTTCCCCGCTCGGGGGGATCCGGAGGATTAGTCGCATTCGAAGAGGGACCTGAGACACCGGAAATTAGCAATCGATGACCGGACGCCGAGGGTGGCTTCGAGCTGGGCAGCGGGGGAGGGGGAGAACTAATGCCGTCGAATCCAGGGCTTGGGGGTTCTTTCGAAGGGTCTCCGTTGTCCTCTATGCTCAGTGGCGACAGTAAAGTTTCGGTATTCAAGGGTGTAGAGGAGCTGAAGTACCGTCCTTCCTTCTTGTCGCGAAGGGAGCCCCCGAATTCCTTCAGGATCGCGGTCTGGTCGACCCGGGTGGCAAATTTCAAGTCTCTAATCTCCGGCGCCACTTCCTCATGCTTCACGATTTTTACGGTATTGTCATTTTCTGACGCTCTGCTGTTTTGACTCGCACGACTGGAGTTATTCGTTCTTCTGTTCTGGCTGCTGATGTCCGAGTGATTGCTCTGACTGGCGAGAGTCTCCACGCTTCCGTATCCGTTTCCGGTCTCACTACGTTCTTTGAATTCCGTTGAGTCGTTAAACCGGTTTTTTATCGGCTCGGGAGTCTGCGGTTTCGTGGCGAAAAACTCCCTCCGCAAATCCCGATTCCTGCGGAATATTTCATGCAGTCTTTCTCGGCTCCCTCGGTACGCGGTTTCTTCGGGTTCGGACCTCGCCGCGTTCCTGTGGAGTTTATCACCGTTTATCAAATTCCTGATTCCATCGGTCGAGTCCGGATTCTCGTGGTAAGTATTCCGCCGATTATTCACCTCCTGGTTGACATTAGGCCTGTTGTGGTTATAGTTCTCGTTATTATTGTTCTTGAAGTAGTTTTTTCCCGAATTATAATCACCCTCCGCTCCCCAGCCCCAACTGTCGACGCTTTCATCAACCGAACCCGAACCGATCGGCAAAAAATAATGATCGTTTATCGGTTTATCGCTCCTCGTCGAACCGGTACCGTAATCGTCTACGTAAATCAACGACGTCTGTTGCGGTTCCGGCATTGAACGACGATGCATGCGTTTCCGCATCTTGTCACGTTCGAGATCATTGATATCCGACGTCAGACTGGTCCACTGTTGACTATCCTCCAGGTCTGTTACTCTGGAGTAGTTGTAGCCTCTCGGTTCCGTCTGGGAGTAGATTCGCTCCATTGAGTACCGAGCTTTTTTCACTCAACGTCGTTAGAGCTTCGCTTCCGCACTGGTTTCACGTAATCCGGATCACACCCGATATCACCCAAATCGAGGGTCTTCTTCAAGGTCTCGTTGTACAAACGACTCGATCAACTACGATGGGAATAATTTTGGAATACGTATTACTCGAAGGCGGGGGGAACTCTCCGAGGAGAGGTGCCTCGCCTTCGGTGACCCGGCGCGCACTGGAAACGCGGTGAATATAAAACAATAGCTACTCCACTATACCCAAGGAACTCGCTTCTAACCGAAGACGTCACGCTGCCTGACCTCGCGGAGATCGCTTATCGCTTTCGTCTAGATACTTGATTATTTTTTCTTTCAATTTTTGTTCAACATCAATTATTGTGCTACCTTCTACAATGAGGAAGAATAAGAATGAATTAAGCCCAGTTATGGATCATTTAACAAAGATCTTAAAAAAATTTGTTATCCTTTGAATAAATTGGACAATTCTAAATGTAGGGATAATTATAATCAATTCAAATCAGCGCACATAAAAAATCGAACAAGCAATCCACAATCACACTTGTTTTAACCAGTATCAGAACGTTCAATAACTGAGACGGTGTCACTAACTGGCTTATTTAGCTTATTCTCGTCGATATTTATCAGAATTGATCAGAGAAATGAAGATAAAAAAAATCCAGAGCGACATTCGTTACTTTAACTCCGCGGGGTCTTTATCGACTGATAATTTCGCTGGGAGATATGAACGCGTTGCTTTATTACATTCGCACCTGGCTTCCCGAGGCTTTAATACGATTCTACGTGTCGCTATCAATATCGTTCTTACGATAATCGGTCGATCTACCGGTCGCAGTAACGGAACAAGGGCATCTGTCTGCTTTTACTTTATAAAGGAAAATTACGTAAGTCTTGATACGCCTAGTTGTGACCGATACGTGAAATAAACTCAGTCAGCTGTTCCCGACGGAAGTGAAGGTCAAGATCAACGCCGACCTTCGAGATACCCGCATGCTTTTTCTCTATCCATCGTGGTATCATACGAAGAAGGGATAAAAATCGGATAGCTATATTTACGAGCGATAAACCGTCCGAAGCTGAGCAGACATTGTGAATTATTGAACCGATGATCCTATACGAGAAAAATGCTCAAGAAAATCTAAAATTGAATATGTCTCAGTCGATGATACAGATTTTATAACGAAACGCAGGCTTTCTTGGATCCAATATTTATAAACTGGTTAAACGTCAACAACTTTTGCGTAATGTTTATTTAAAGCACAAGTGTCACGACTGTCTATACCCCACGCGAAAGCTCGAAATCCAAATAACAACCTCAGATGGAGTGAATTTGCAAAATTAACATCCTATATCCTGAAAAACCACGACTATTCTTCAAAATAAAATATAATCCAACTGTTTCCTCGTGTCTATCAAAAGTGGTCAGAGTGCAGCAGCGTGACGTCTCGTCGATCGATGTGGTATGACATGAATTGCGATCATTTATTTTAACGAGCACTCACTGCACTTTATTATTATTAATCCACACAATTTTTCACCAAAACTATAATTCCATCGATGTTTTCTCGTTTCACTGTATCTTCGATACTGTCGTTAACGCCTTGCATTCGTAGCGGTTCGCGGCGCAAGAGCATCGTCGAAACTGTTTGGTCCGTCAGAAGGCGCCCCTGCCAATATGTTGGAGTGACTTAGTTATCAGAGCGCCCAGATAAGATAAAGCCTTCGACCGTTAAAGACGGTCACTAGGTTCTCATTGTTGATGTACTGACAAACAGTGAGTCTAGGCGAAAGCGAGACTCGATGGAGCGGTCCGGCACACAGAATCTGCAGGAGTTTAATTGGGCGAAATTCGGATCAAGGTCGACCCCCGTGGCTCGTTGATCGCCTATTCGCGTTCTATTTTGTTTTCTCTTTGCCCTTTTTGTTTTTTTTCTCAACCCGATCAAGATCCGTGCGTTGTACGCTTCTATTTTCAAGGCTATACATAGTTGGGCTAAACGATTGCGCAATCCATAGTCGAACTTAACCGTTACTTAGTTAGTCAGTCAGTTACTTCATTGCGGTGCGAATCGCGTGCGCTTCGGTTAAATTACTGATACTAATCTCGAGGAATATAGAATGCAAGAGGTTCTGAAGCAACTTTTTTTAAAACGAAACAAGCGGTTGAATGAAGAGAGGGAAACGATAGTGGGATTGATTACTTTTCATTTTATTCATTTCTATTGATAACGTTTTTTTTTTTTTTTTAATATGAACAGATGAGGAATATACCGTATTGAGGATATCATCGAGCCAAGACGTAGAACGTGACTGTAGACTTGGCCACTGCTTAACCTCAATAATGTTGAAGATATATGCATAAGCTTGTTCAAGTACGCTGAATACATATAGCTTGGATTTTTTTTCATGACGTTAATGAAGTGATCATTGGAGGAACGGAAATTACACTCAAGTATTCAGCAAGCGTTACACATTTATACATTTATAACGGAATGCACATGTGATTCGTTGAAGTGAAGAAATAAAATTTTCAGATAACTGAAAAGTGTAAGACACGAGAAAAAGCAACGATAGAATCGCAAGAAACAGAGAGCATCTTTTGGTCCTGTAGATTTTATGGAATATATATTAGTGCAACACTCTCTGAATTTATCAGTTATTCTTTCGACGAATATAGATAATATGATGATGGAAGAAGTAGTCTTGAACCGTTCACACAAAGGTAAAGTGAATCGATTTCGTAACAAGAACATCATGACTTTGTAGTTGTTGAATGAATTTGACGATACAATCATGCAGCCCATACGTATAATCGAAACTTGCTATTTGAGCATTCGGTGATCAACAATCATGCGTTTCGTACATTTCGACGATAACATTCCTTATTCAATTACGAATGCAGCTACTGATGCAGTTTCTTACACACACAAATTAATATAAAAACACATGCCGAATAGTTTTAGACTGTCTCAATTTTTTGCAACATTGAAAAACTCCAAATCCTGTATAAACAGGGATGGGATATTTTGATCTGTATAAAAGACAAGAGGAGCTAAAATTAATATTAGCTTTTAGGATTACCTTGGCGATCGCTTTTGTAGTGTGGAGCTTTTGGTGGCGGTGGGGGTGCAGTGGCGTACTCTATATTTTCAGCCAAAACAAAATGGAAAAAAAAAATAACAATAATAATTAGCCACGCTAATTTATCGCTAAAAGAATAATCGGAATACGATTAGGGCTATGACATATACTAACATCTATTCACATCAATTCACAAGCTTCGCTCTTTTTCATCTACCTAAGCCGCGCGTGCCTCTTTTAATCTATCGATATTGGTGCTGTGTCTGTTTCCATGTTCCTCGGACCAAGGAGGATCAGCGTCACTGAAAACTTTGAAATTTTTGTCAAAAATTTATCGATCCTCCTCGTCTAAGGCTGGCATGGCTCAGAGGCGAAATATTAATTAAGCTAGTTTCGGACAATGAGCGGACCAAATATAGACCTTCGAAAGTGACGGTTGGTCGCGCCGTGTACGTCGGAATCGGTGGCCACCAGGGAGTCGATTCCCTGTGGACGACCTTCGGCGGTGTTGGCTGGTACCTATACCTCGGCCTGTGCTTGCTGGGGTCGAAATGTTGGTTAGCAAACGGGTCCGTGGTTACCCTGGACTTCAACATCGCGGATGGTTTCAGAATCGAAGGCGGCCTCCGAGGTCGTACGGGCGACGAGGAGGTGGCGCGAGGTCTTCCGAAATTGTTCACCTCCGAAGACGACTTCTCTAATTCTGGAGAGGAAATACACCGCGCGTTGTCGCTACGGCTAGGAAACCTGTGCGCTACCCACTGACCGGCCAAGTACGGTGCAATATCACGAAGCTCATGAACGTTTGGTGCCGAAGTGAACATCTCACCTAGTAGCGATACGCCTTGATCCTTTTCGAATTTCTTCCGAATCCTCCCGACCGTACGTTTCGTTCGAAGTTCGCTGGCTTCGGTCACTCTGGAGGCACGAGAAGGGCTGCGTTGTTCCTTCAATTCCGCCATCTTACTGATCACGTGGATCCTGGGCATCTCTAGGTCCTCCATTCGCAGCGGGATCCTGGGAATCGGAGGCGAAGTACCTCTTCTTCGAGCCCTTCCCGGCACCGCTTCATACTTTCGTCGCAGCCAATTGACGTCGGCTATTTCCTGTCCCTTCACGATCACCTTGTCGATCTCCTTCTTCAACAAGTTCCTCGTTAATTCAGGGTCACTCTGGAAGCGCTTAGGTGTAGCGACCACCTTGATTCTACCACCTGGAAGCTCTTCGAGGCTTTCGTACTTGGCTCGTAGTCGTTTGACAGCACCGCTCCTCACAAGCTTCAGATAAGCTCGCCAGTATCTTTCCGGATCAGGGGATTCGCTCCGCTTCCAGATACTCTCAGCGCTGGAGTTGGTTGAGGCCGTACGATACGGACTCGCGCTTCTCGGACGCTCTCGAATCTCTTGTTGTAACCGATGCGAGCGACCATTCTGCAATTGCGGAACGCCTGTCGGGCCTCTTCTCGGCGATGTGGATCGAGGTCGGCAATTGTAGCTCGACAAGGTCGCGAATTTCGCAGATTCAGACTCCCCGAAGAGTTCCTTGAGGTCTGCGAAACTCTGGGAGAACGTTGACTTGACCTCCGATCTGTCAAGACCCTCCGGAGCGGAAACGGCGCTGTTAAAACTCCCCATCTTCGTGTCCTCAACGGTGTTGTCAATGTTTTCAAAAAATTCAACCTTCTTCGGAACGTCTTCCGCGCTCTCTTGTCTGATAACCGTCCTCACAGAAGCCTCTGAACTCCCCGTAGTGCTGTCCACCTCACTCGTCGAAGCCGGACGTAAAGGCTTCGTCGTTTCGTCAGAAACGACCATTGCTATTTCCGGCGGTCTCTTGGACCACTGTTCCAGTACGTTTTCAACTCTCCGTTTACTCTTCGGGGTTTCATCGCTCGGAGTCAAGACGAGTAGGAAGTCGCTCTTGTCTTTTGGCTTGTTTGCGCCATCCTCTGACATCTCTAAAGAGTAACACGTCCTCGGCGAAGAACTAGAGAAGCTGGCTGCAGCAGTGGGCAGGCTCGTCTTCGGCTGTGCCGAAGCCGCTGCTATAGCACCGCGGGTTTCTCGCGGAGGAATCGGACTCTGCGTAGACTTCTTTTGCGTCACTTTGTCAAGGACTTCTTTGCTCAGGGTCAGGGAGAGCCGCTTCTTCTCCAGCTCCGACATCGGAGGGATCCCCGAAGACCTCTCGGACTGAGACCGTTCCACGCTTCGGCCCCGACTGATGGACCCGCTCCGTTTCAGCGGCGACTTGAAACCGTCGTCTAGTTTACCGTCCGCCGTTTCGCCAATCTTGCAAATATCGGGTGTTACCATGGAGTGGCACCTCACGTGAAGAGTCTTGTTGTCGTCCGGGAGATCTTCGCCGAATTCTTCTTGCGGCGGGACGAAGATTTCGTACTCCGACTTCGAGACAGGCTTCGGCTTCTCGGTCTCTGGCTTGCCATTATCGTTGCTGTAGATTTCGTTCAGTTGGTTCTTCAACGCGTTGACTTGCTCTATCGACAGGCTGCTCCACAGCTTGCGGCTTACTCCCAGATTTTTTGGAAGTTCTGGTTTCACCGCGCTCTCGAAGCTCTCGGACAAGGCTGCCCGTTTATCGAGCGTGTGGGCCACGCTGACGACCGAATTGCCTCTCCAAAGAGGCTTGTAAACGTCTTTGCGAGCGGACATGTCGCGGCGACGTGACGATTCCAGATCGCTTTCCTGACTCTCTAGCTTCTGGAATTGCTCTCTGATATTTTCGACGGATTTTTCTTTGCATCTAAGACCAGAGTCTCCTTTCCATCTGAACTGATCCACTTCCTTGGGCCTGAAGAGAAAGTCTTTTTCTTTTTGGACGGTTTTCAACTTCCCGTAAAGCACTTCTAGTTCCTTTTCAGCGCGCTCCTTGGTTCTGACTTCCTTCCATCGATCGTAATCAATTATCTCCTCGTTTCTGAGCCGCGGTCGAAGGTCACCCATTGAGGTAGTTCTTTCGAGTTCGCCCATTCGTTCCAAGCTAGCGTAAAAGTCGTGGAGATCCCTGTACCTCTTTGACTTCCGCTTGCAGTGTAACATCTCGAGAACGTATTGCTGGTACTCCTCTCTGTCGACCAGCGAGAGATTCAGAGAGCTTGTGCTCTTGCACAGCGACAAGCTGGACCCAGTGATGTGCTTCTTTCTCTGGTCGACTTCCTCGGCGCTTCTGGCCCTCGCCTTCTTCATTATCGTCATCCCCGGTGTATCTTGGTGTCTGAGACTCTGGATCCTACGACAAGCCGGAGATCTGACAGGCGATGGTGAAGCTGGGCGCGGTGGCGCTACTTCAGGGTAGACCTTCTCCTGCTTTTCGAACAGCATCTTCAACGGCGGTTCGCTGAGGCTCCTTTCCTTGTGACAGTCTCGCGTCAGGTCTGGACTACGTCCACGAAAGGAAGACACAGATCCGAATTCCATCGCGTAATCGTCTATGCTTAGCAGGCTGTCAAACTTGCTGATCTTCTGAAAGACGGAACGACCCGGCCAGCTGACGCCGTAGGGGCTCGAACACCTTGAAGAAATGCTCTCGCGTTCCCAGTTCTTAAATTTTGAATTAGACACTGGTTTTTTGCTGGTCAGATAGATGTTAAGGGACCTCAAAGAGGGCTCGGATTTGAAATTATCGCTATTTTCGGATTGGAAGATCCTGGCTCGTTCCATTATCGAAGATGTTCTGAGGACGCTTGTCTGAGAAGGTGTTGGTGAAGACACGTTTCTGAGGAATAGATTCTGGAAGAACGTGTCGGACTGAATAATTTCCTGGTGTCTTTTTATCTGGTCCACCGTAAGTTTCTGCACGTTCGTTTCTCGAGGGTCGAGCTTCTTCAGTTCCTTAGCCACTTCGGTGCCCGCTGCTTTGCCAAGAGCCTTCTTCAACCTCTTCTTTTCAAGGTCGTTCTTTTTCCCGTTCGAAGTCTTCTTGCTCTTCGAAGACTCAGTGCTCCTCTCCTTCCGAGACTTTCTCTTCTCTTCCTTCCGCTCTTTGCTATCAGGATTAACGCATATGGTCTCCGGTTTTCTGATCAGTGATTTAACAATCGTCTGTGGTTTCTCTCTCGGTCGCTTTCTTCTGTTGGAATCACCGGACTCGTTATCAAACGACGAGACCGTCTTCAGCGATTCCTTGCTCTCGAAGGTCTGTAGATTTTCGCGCTGTTTGGATAATTTTGTCCTCGGGCTTTCGACAGGCTCGGCGAAAGTGGTTTTCCGACTGATGGCTGGGGAGCTAGTCGCACCAGACTTTGGAGTTTGGTTCCTATTCGACGTAGAAGTTTCAGTCGTCCTTCGCAGGAGTTCCCGACCCTTGGACGAAATGGCCACCGTGACCTTGAGGGACTTGTCTTCCTGCGGATTCTCCTTAGCGTTTCTTGCCGAAGAGAACAAAGTGGTAGAACTTTTTACCACAGTACCAGAAGGCAGGAACTTTGTCTGGACGTCCTTTTCCCGCTGCCGTTGCACAACTCTCCTAACTTCCTGTGGAGATGCGAGATCCGGCGATCTGCTCAATCTCTTACAAGCCTCGTCCTGTTCCTTCTTGGTTCTCCTAGCCCTCGGCTGGTCCTTCTTCGTCAAGTTGTCAGCCAACCTCGACCGACTTCCATGGTAACACGTCCTTTCAGGCGAGTACAATCTGTCCACAGTGGACTCTCTGGAACTGCACGTGGACATTGGGCTCTTTGAAGGAATTCGTTTGATTGGCGGCTTATCGTCCAATGGTCGTTTAAGACCGGACAACTTCTGCTCAGGGTCTCTTGACCGCCTCGATACCGGACTAGGCGAAGCCACAGTCCTGCTTCTGAACCTATCAGGACCGGAAGTACTCCGGGTGATGGAAGCCTCGGGTCTGTGACCTGAGAAGTCCGCTGTCACAGTGGAAGACACTCTGGTCCTCGTTGTCACTGGGCTCGAGGACAGTGTCCGAGTGACCCTGAATCTCTGGGCCTCCTCCTTGTCCCTACGATGTTTCTCGAGGTTGCAGGATAGCCTGTCCCTGAGAAATCGTATATTGGATACGTTATCAGCGCTGAAGCATTGCTCGTGTCTTCTGTTTGTCGACTGAGAACTCTCCCCCACTTGCATTTTCGAGTAAAGTCTCAAGGTCGTGTTGTTCCTCGAAGACCTTCTCCGGGGCGGCGACGGCGGTCTGCTTGACGGAGATGCCACTCTCGAAGGGGGTCTTCCTGGCGGTGGAGACGGAACTCTTGAAGGCGTTGACTGGGATCGTGCACTTATTACGTGGCGGGAGGTTCTGCTCGGCGATATTGAGGCTAGGGAAGGTGCGGACCTTTTGTACTGAGAAAATATCATTGAAGGAGGTGGTGGCGGCGGGGGTACCGTCGTTCGTGGTCTGGTTAACGATTCCACGTTGGTAGTTGGGGATGGTGTCTTCTTGTGAACACGTATTCGCGTCAGTGTCGGTGATATTGGGAAGTATTCGATGACTGAGTCGTCGTCGTTGTCGTCGTCTGTGGACAGATTTTTTATATCGGACGATTAGACCCGTTTTCCAAAGGTCTTGAACTCTGAACCCCTTTCACCAAGGATAAGCCGGTGTCACGTGTTTCAATATCAGCGTGTGGATTGTGGGAAGATCGCTTATCTCTTCTCCTGGTGCTTTTCAGATATCAATTATATGAGAAAAAATAGGGTGGAAACCTATCGACTGCATTCCAATATCGATTGATTTTTTAGGCGGCGGTGCGTTGCTTGATAATTAATAAATATTTAAAGTGCGATAAAAACTAGACATACTCATACACGTACACGAAATTCATGCTGAAGATGCAAAACCATGCTGAAAGTTATTTAGATTAGAAAATGCTATTAATCGACATTCGTGGATTAATTTTTATTGTTCATCGATCGAGTGATGCAGAGAGAAAAAAAAACTGCACTAACAGAATACTAGTTTAACGGTTAACATAATCCATGAGAAATATATTCAAACCCTTCCCGATTTCGTTACAGTTTTAATGATGATTAATGAAATTAATTTGTTTGAAAATGAAAATTCCACGATAATTTGTATAACAGACAAACAGAGAGAGCTGTGAAAGTGATGTACGAAGAGCGAAATAATGAAGTAAAGTAATACGAGAGAAAGAGGCCAAAAAAAAATAATTTCGAAAAGAGGTAAAAAGTATAAACAGTCCGTGTTCGACTCACCCTTCGGACGTTCTGGGGCTGGTTTTCTAAGACCATGCAGAGGGACGTCGCCTCCACGTTGAACAGTTTTATAGGCTAGTCTCTGCTCCAAGGGACTCAAAGGACTGGCGTCTTCACGTCGACGGAAGACCAGAGTGGAATCACTCTCGTAGCCGGATTCCTTTAGGGCACTGAAAATTAATGGTGGATTAATCAAGAATACAGTCTGAAGGACAATTATGAATTTAGCCAAAGGCAGACTCACTGGGACATGTAGGGTTTCGCTGTGTGGGTGCTATGTTGCTCGAATGGCTGCAAAAGAGAAGTTGAATCATCACTAAAATCCTCGGTAAATTGGAAGAGAAAGAGTTACGACAATCAGTCATGCTACGTGCTTTATTAAAGTCACAAAACACACATTTTTGATGCAGAGACAATTTAGAAGTTGGAGGATTAAACAATTGTCTTCATCACGTGGTAATAATATTCGTTACACATTTTTACGATTGTATAAAGTCAGTACATACATGCTGAACAAAAAGCCATGACATTTATCACGTCACGCACATGAAACACGAAGTCGATGATAACAAAATGAGAATATTGACGAATGGCATGAACGCAGCTTGAACGGTGAAATTTATGAAGACTGAAATTATGCCGGGCAAATCCAACGCTAAATTCTAATCCCTCAAAAAAAAAAATGATCAGCACAGTAGTCAAAATAGACGCTGGTTCCGTCCGGAAGCGATATGAAAGAAATCGTGCGATATAAATTCGTGATAATGAAAGAGAAGAGATGAAAGAAAAATGAAAATTTATGTACAGATCGTGCCGAGAGACCGGTCTAACCCGTATAAGTGCTGAAGTAGAAGTCTTAGCAGAAGGTAGTTGCGGTGGTTGAATGTTATGATTGGTGCCATAGGTAGTAGATCGACAGGGTGACAGGCATTGTAGCAGGCGATGATTGTTAAGGCTTGTCAATTGTTGATATTGCGGTAAAAGCACGCGATCCGATTGTTCCGTAGCCCTATTAAGCCGAGTGGGTCGTTTCGCACGAGATAAAGCCGGAGTTGGTTGCTGGACAGTCTGTTGTTTAATCTCCATGTTGCACCGATCCGGCAGGACGAAGCTTTTCGACTTCCCTTCGGGCAAGCTAATCGTCTTTCTGAAGATGTTGTTACAGTCCTGACCTCCTCCTCGAGAACGTTCAATATCTGTCAAAGTCTCGTAGGACATCGGCGATGGGCCAATTTTGTTGAAAGATCTTTCGGAACGCAGGGAATGACACTTTGAGCGATTCAAATCGAGGACCGATCTGGACCTAGATTTATCTAGCGCGATTTGAGCCCCTCTCGATCTCGTCTTAATCAATTCTACTTCTCTCATTTTCATCTCCTGCATATCGCGAAACAATATTGGCTGACTGTCCGCGCGCGCGAAGGACCCGGATATTATCGTGTCGGGACTTTGTAGCCGTTGTTGTTGTTTGGAAGTAATACTGGGGTGTTTCGAACCTGAAGAACTTGCTGATAATTGTCTTACACTTTTATCATTGACGACGTCCGACCGTTTTCCCATGTACGAAAGACTCAACGGCTGTCGCGACGACTCTGACAGTCTACGTTGTTGCCCCGAACCCGTTTCCGTCGTCGTTGGTTCTCGAGGGGATACATTTTCCTCCAACCACTTCATGGCGATAGGGGGTCGACCGATGAACGTCCACATCGTCAGCGATAAGGTAAATTGACACCACACACAAACGTCAAACATCGATCGAAATTTACACATAATAATGAACAAAGTGGCACGTGAATGTCGAGATTGAAGTTATGCATTTTTTGTTCAACAACTTCGGAACAATCATCACGTGACAGGTCAGCAAACCTCGAGAGATTTCTGTGAGAGGTGTGAGTTTAAAGCCAATTATAAATTACTACAAGTCATTAGTTGATTGATTATTCATGTTACGTGTAATTGATTATAATACGTGTATCCAGCGTTAGTATCTACACCCATCGATTTTTAATTTCTTTCACCACATCGAGAAAGATACACGTATTATCAGAGTTGATAAACTGTCGAGGGAATAAAACCAATACGCCCGAAGATATTAGAGGCAGGTAGAAAGAAAATAAAAATCAGAAAATCATAACGTCGACCAATCACTGTTTTATACTTGTTGGAAGAGAATCTGATTACTTTTCTCATATTTCAAGGAAATCAATTTTGGAAAATGATGTTCGATTCTCCGCCAAAGTATCGATCAAGTTCCTGTCTCCGAGAGGTGATTCAAGTATATCGCTATATCGCGTGTCTAATGGCAAAAGGTCGTAAGCGCCAAAAATGCGATTTTGGTGGCAAAAGGGCGAACAAAAAATTTTTTTCGTTGCAATCGCTTTAGAAACGTGAAACACGCATAGATCCATTGAAATTAGGAAATAAAAAACTTAAGCGCAAAAGGTCCTATCCGCCAAAAATTACGATATTTCCCGGTGATGTTTAAAAAACCTGAATTTCAATTCATTGATGCATTTTCAGAACTTTTGCACAAAACGGACCGAAAACAACAGAAAAACAAATTTTTTTACCATTTTGACACTAAATAAAAAAAAAAAATATATATATTGGCCCTTATGCCATTAGTCGACCCAGCGAAACGACAAAAAGTCGAACAAAAATTTTTTTTTCTCAAATCGCTCCGAAAACACTCGAAACGCGAAGATCTATTAAAATTTTCGACTTCTGAACATCCATCCAAAAAGTCGAATCTGAGGAGAAAAAAAAAAAAAAAATTATTCGCCCTTATGCCATTAGTCGACCCAGCGAAACGACAAAAAGTCGAACAAAAATTTTTTTTTCTCAAATCGCTCCTAAAACCCTCGAAACGCGAAGATCTGTTGAAATTTTCGACTTCTGAACATCCATCCAAAAATTCGAATCTGGGGAGAAAAAAAAATCTTTGATCGTGAAATTTATTTCCTATAGAGTGGCACTTACGACTTTTTGCATGAATGTTTCAGAACTTGGAAATTTCAACAGATCTTCGCGTTTCGAGTGTTTTTGGAGCGATTTGAGAAAAAAAAATTTTTTGTTCGACTTTTTGTCGTTTCGCTGGGTCGACTAATGGCATAAGGGCCAATAATTTTTTTTTTTTTTCTCCTCTGATTTGACTTTTTGGATGGATGTTCAGAACTTGGAAATTTCAACAGATCTTCGCGTTTCGAGGGTTTTAGGAGCGATTTGAGAAAAAAAAAATTTTTGTTCGACTTTTTGTCGTTTCGCTGGGTCGACTAATGGCATAAGGGCCAATAATTTTTTTTTTTTTTCTCCTCTGATTTGACTTTTTGGATGGATGTTCAGAACTTGGAAATTTCAACAGATCTTCGCGTTTCGAGGGTTTTAGGAGCGATTTGAGAAAAAAAAAATTTTTGTTCGACTTTTTGTCGTTTCGCTGGGTCGACTAATGGCATAAGGGCCAATAATTTTTTTTTTCTGCAATTCATGTTCCTTGACTTCGGTTTTTTTTGGAAATGGGTGAAAGTAGTCACAATACATGAAGAAATTGATTTGATTCGAACGGCATCGAACGTCCTCAGTCGAAATCCGCAAAAAAAAAAAAATTGTTCGCCCTTTTGCCATTAGAAACGGCAAAAGGTCGAATAATGGCGCTTACGACCTTTTGCCATTAGGCACGCGATATGTATAAATATTGATAAAAGCTTAAAACTACGCTAATATAAAATTTCTCGTACCCCGTCAAATATGTCCATGACCTCGTCCCACCACTAGAAAAATAGAATGAAAACATTTGCGTTATAACTAGGCGTGTGTTTACTATCTAGATTATTGTACTCGAGTATATCTGGTACGTACGGTAGGTACGGTAATTGGATACACAAAAGGACAGGATCTACTCGTTGTAGAAAATAAAGAGCTATTTCAGTCAGTTTCCGGTTGAATGCGTGCAAATGGATTGATCAATGGATCGAATTGGTTTTGAATTTCCTTTAGTCTATAGGCTCCGAACAATCGATAAATACTAACACGAAGCCGGGTTTCCGGTGACAGTAAAAGTGCTTTGATTGAGCTTAACAGCGACACCCTCGCTTCTTTCGGCCATTTTTCTATCAATCCATTTGGCACAGATTCAGGTGAACAAAACGTACAGTAAAAAAAAAGGGGGAACAACAGAATTCACTACAAGCGGCACTACGAAGCTAAATTGAAATAAAGACATAGAAAGTTACTATCGATAACCATAATACGGATTGGTAATAATTTGATGTTTGAATTACTGCATCTTCGAGGAGGCAAATAATCTGCATATATTATATACTGTAAAGTGACGATGAAAATTAAATTTAGGTGGTAACACAGAGATACATATATCTGAAAAATTGTTTTTTAGACGTCAATTACCTTACGTCTTGTCCAAGTTACGTACGTTGGCTAAAAGCAAAGCCAGTTCAATTCGAAACTATCACGTTCAATTTTACATTCAATTAGCGTTAATATTGTCGTATATATATGTATACATATAGCGAGAAGCTGACTCACAAACGTGTATACGAGGTTGTTACATCATGAACGATATATAAATGATTGGTTTATTAGATGTTGCCAGAACTATACGAGTGTCTATAACGTCACATAATGCGGATTATTTCATTATCATCATCTAACAACTAATTGTTGCGTGTTATATATTCAAGACTATAAATATGCTGTGGTAATAGAATGCAAAATGCACGAGTCAAGAATGCCGTTATATTCGCAAATATTGATTTCATCACGAAATTACAAGCTTTATCCATAAAGTCGAGGGAAATTTACTCCAATCGGAACACTAGAATACAATGAATCTAGTTTTCAATTAACGAGGTACTCAAGATTTGTATAAGATCCTGAACTGTTTTCACTTATTGATTCAGTAATTTTTAATACGCGAAGGGTTGTTTGATAAAGAAAGCTGAAAGCTTGCAGAAAGGTTACCTCTTTGGTTTCTTTATCGGCTATCGACGATCTTCCAGGTTCATAGTCTTCTATACGACCTGGTTGATTGCGGTAAACTTCAGCAGTGTGTTTGGCTGTCTGTCCGTTCCTGAAAGCATTCAATTATTTCGATTTGAAGTAATCAAGACGGAAGCGGAAACAATAATCGGATCAAAAAATTCTGAAGCTCACTTTCTTGGGACCGTCGAAGTTGCAAAATCATTTTCCTTGTTTCTCTGTCTTCGACGACTGTCGAGAGTCGCACTTCTGTCAGTGTTACCACGTGGTTCCGGTTCGCTAAGATATCCACTGGCACTTCCGTAGCCGTATCTTGTCCCTGAAACACATTTGAATAAGTCGGAAGTTCAGACAAATCGAATGTGCAAAGGATGCTGATGATCTCGTTTCACACTTGATCAAATACATCCGATGCTCAAGTAAAATGCACCGAGTTCGTTAAGATTTTGGATTAACGACAAAGAAAAGTTATTGTTGTTAATCATGTTAAACAATATTGAGAATCACGTATTTTCGGCTACGCAAGTTGTTCAGAATTGTGTTACAGTAATGAAAATTAAGAAACTATACTCATATCGACTCATATTGTGTTCATTTAATAAATCAACGAATTGAATAAACGTGGATTTTCTGTTAAACACTAAATTTTCTGCTGCGTTCAGTTTCAAAAGTGGTTATAATTTTTTTTTTTACACTTTGACCTTATTTTTGTACTGAAAAATTATCGAGATCGTTAAGTGTTTATATAATGGTAGCATATTGTTAAAGCCAAACCTGGAAAAAAAAGATCATTCATAGGATGTTAGGTAACAAGTATAATTACGTAAAATAGTGCACACATAGTTTCACACAGTTCGTTTCACTCTTTATTCTCATGTTAACAGTTATGATTAAAAAGTGTTACGTTAGACAAGAAATCCCTTAAATATATAGTTTATGTACATTTTTGTGTAGTGAAATGAGAAGTAGTACGTCAAACTCCAAACCGCATCCTTGGTTACGTTTGTAAATGGAAGAAATTATACTGTAAATTTTTAATCAGAACAAATGATTAGTTTTTTTGGTTATAAAAAAAAAAAAAAAAATTATCAGAACTGCGTGCATCAGAATCTTAACAGCGCTCGAATCGCTGTCAGCAAATAATCACCTCTTCGTGGCTTGTAGCGAATCGTAATATAGTCTTCTGAAATATAAAATATTAAGCATCGTTAAAGCTGGTGAATAATTATTGTATGAAAGACCTATAATCAATTTTCAGGTAATGAAGTGACTGATGTGAGGAGCGGTTGAAAAATGATTAGCTCAATTATCGGGGACACTAATTTTACAATCGTATTAATCGTTGATAGACTAACCGTCGTTGTCAGCGCGATGTAGAGAATCGTACATTTTCTTGTACCACTTTGCTTGGTTGTTCTCCTTAACTTCCTGAAATTGATATACATGATTGATATAACTACCATCCCGAAATATTGAAGTATTATTATAGTCAGTATCATTAGCTCAATTTGCTTCTGCGAAATTTTGTCAGACTGTTTTGATCAGCAAAACAAACATACTGAGATAAGTCTAATGTCAACCTTCGATCTTTTTCTGTTCACATCAAAAGAGTACATTGTGCTAGACGCAATCTTATCTTCAAATCTGTAAGCGCACCGGTTCTTCCAGTATTTTTGTAAAGTTTTTCAGATGTAACTTACAGATCTTAAAACCAGGGGAATCCCTTCCTTGGTGATCGGACCGATGCCCTCAAATTTTCTTGGCCCAAGGTCTGCCATTTTCTTCGGTCTGTCGTTTTCCGAATCCGGTTCACTCTCGTATTCTTTTTTCACGGTGTAAACTGATCGAATTCACAAAAGTATTCAAAGTAATTTCAAGTCTAATTGCAACGTTTCATGATTTCGATTGTACATACATAATATGCTACGTATAAATATATGTGAGTAGCACTTACGATAGTTCTTCGAGATTGGTTCAATCTTTCGATAAGAACGATAGTCTCGAATCAGAAGCACCGGAAATTTTGTTAATTTTCGCGTGGTTTTGTGAAGCAGTTGAATAAATCTTCGAAATTGAATCACGTAGAACGTAAAAGGTTCTCCTCGCTTACTTATAAAGTGAGGAGACGATAATTCGAGGTTTAATTACTAAAACGAGACTAATCTCACAGTTCGAAATTCACTTACTTATTTCTCCTGGACTGATTATCGGTTTGTCTTCCTTTTTGCTTTGCACCCCATGATGATTAGTCTCTTCAAGATAGGCAGCACCCTTGGGCAATTGTCCCTCTGTTGAGCAGAAGGTATTATCGACCTTATTGGTGCTACTAATTCCTTTGATACACAGGTACCAAGATTAACCCCCGCTAAATTTGCTTACTAACCTCTGGCTTTTTGGAGAAGTGTGATTGTCGGATTTTGCGCTCGTGGTAAGCGCGGAAGGTTGGCCAATGTGTTCAACCCCTGACTAGGTGCAGAATGAGAATTTACAATGCGGGTGGTTATCGTCTGCGAGAGAACCTGGCTCGCCTCTTTCCTGTGCTCTTCGCCTTCCCAAGGCGGCGGAGCTTCTTCCGAAGAAGACTAAAGAAGAATTCGAATATTAGTACCGTCATTCATTGTTGAAGTTTCGACAAAAGGATGAGCGGCGAAGATCACATCCCAATTACCAAGTTTCATCTCACCTGGGGCTGTAGCTTGTTCTTACGACCTAGAACAGGGCTCTCAAAGGGCACGGGTCGAAACTCTTTACGTTCGACGACTGGGCTCGCAGTTGCACTGGTCGGGGTCCATACCGGAGGAATTCCACCATCCTTGTCAGATCCTTCGGTATCTTTGCCACGATCTGGGCTCGGCTGTTTCGGAAGTGGAGGAGGCTCGCTTCCGGGCGACCAAACTCCTGGGGAAAATAAAAGAAATGTTATCTTTAATCAGCTTCGCCATTTTCTGGACACAGAAATCTTCCATTCGGAAGGGGATGACTAACTTCAGCAACATTCGAGCAAGACTCTCTGATCTCTCAATCAAAGACACCAATTATTGTTATCACAGCAGATTTCAGACAGAGCCCGAATGGTCATTGACGAAATCGTCTCGTTACTTCCGTCGACGAGTTTATTATTATTCCGAAGAGAAAAAATATGCCTATGGGATTTCCTGGCACCTCTTCTCTCTCTGAGTCACGTATTTCTTGGCTACCAAATCATAGCCCAGTGACATGATTATGTAATCCATCTTGCTCAAGCCAAAAACACTATTCACTAGGGTATATTAGTTGGGTTGTCAGTATGTGATGTATCAGACACACGCACACAGCAAACATACACGGAACTTTTGATAAATCTGAGGAGCCGCTTTCAACATTGTTATGTTAACATCTCATTCATTTTGACGGATCAGGGTGACGATGAGAGACTCAAGCTGGTTGTACCATCACAATTAGGGAGTACCTATATTGGCAGTATTGATCGACAGGCTGAGTATAAATTTTTGAATTAAGAATGAAGGGCCTTGGACTTGAGTTTGCTTCGTGAAGTCTTGGGATTATCAAAGCTCAAGTTTTCAGAGTGAGGTATTTAGGGGCTATACAGCAAAGCGGAAGATACGGTGTTTGCGCACGTGGCGTCGCGACGGCTGCTGATGGACATAAAGACGCCCTGGATTTTAATTAAACAAACGGTAATAAGTTATTCAGAAATTTTGTGAAACTTTATAACAAGAAAACTGAGGGTTGTGGTAGAATAAATTTATAGAAGTTTAAAAATATGACATATAAGAACGAACCGGAAGTGAAGTTAAGAGTTCGCTACGTAAATGTGTATGTGTCCGACTTTTAACATCTTCGGATATTTATTACTTCTCCTCGTGATGATACACGCGACATGCTTGAAATTAAAGCATGTTTCTCGTCTTATGCTGCGGTTTGTGTTTCTATTTTATACACTCGTGTGTTAATTTGTGTCAGAGAAGATCTGGGCTATAACAGCTGTCTCTTAGCGTGAAGAGATGAGATACTGCCTCTCAAAAGTTACGAAGAAAACTTCCTTATAACTTCTCATAAAAGTTGAATTTATTCTCCAAGATGGATTATGAAAAATTTGTTAATAAAATGACAGATTCTCTAATTTATTTCATCAAGTATATTCGCTGAACCTTGAAGAGAAAAAGTTAATTATAAAAAGTCCTCGAAGCGCGAAACAAAACTTGACATAATTAATTCAAATTGCTGAAAGTTTTTTTTTTTAAGGGAAATAATTGTTAGTGGGAATGAAAAATTTTCGAAAATTGTTTGTTATCTACGAAGGTGGTACAATAAAGACGATAATCGAGGACGACACATGTCTCGTATGAGATTGAAAATTGATAAGCGACAACATCGACACACTTCAAAATACACAGGATTTTACCTGGTTTTTTTGCAGTCGCTTTAAACGAAGGTGCAAACATGTTGTTTTCTGTAACCACCAAAGATTTTTCTTTTAATTTCATACGTTTCACTTATATAATCCACAATTGAGTAACGAAGAAACATAACACTACGATTATACATTCTTAAATTAGACCCGAAACGTTCGTCTGTTTTTCTGTTCAGCATTGGAACGATACTCGAATACGCGATTCTACCTATTTAAAGATTTTCAAGGCAACGTGAAACGAACGAAAATCCGAAGACGACAATTTTACAATATTAACGATTTTTCAAAATATCAAACTATCTCGGTGTAATCGATCAGTCTCTAAGCGAGAAACTTTTCGAATCACTTCGTAAACCAACCACCAACTATCCCCAACAATTTCCAAACTCTCCAGACTCTTGTTAACGATTATCAAAAGGGTCCAGCGCTCGCGATCGGCGGTTATAAGAGTCTATAATTCAGAGATGCAAGCAGGGAAGTTAACCGAACCACGTGGCTTCAAATTGTTCCGATTTTGTCCCCTCTATTAGAATTTCAACGAACTTTTGACGCAATGGTGAACGGTAACCAATTTTAAAGCCTCGACAGTCTTTGGCTGGCTTTGGGTTGGATAGACTCGAGAAAACTGAACGATATCTTAGAACCAAGTCTTTCAGAGGGGCAAAGAAGGATGAAAGAGGAAGTGGAAAAGGTTAGAAAATACAGAAAGCAAAGCGCCGCTACTGTAACGCGGTTCTGCTGTTCATTAATATAGAACCAAGCTTGATGAGAGACCCGTCTGACGCTACTCTGGTTTTGTTAGTCATCAGATTTGGCCGGCGTTAGATTTTCAGAGCTACGAGCCTAGAATATACAAAAGTGAAACAGGTGCTGCGAGAGCTTTATTCGACCTTCCAGAGAAACACGATACCCATGACTTTAACTTCGCACAGCTTTCCATTATCGGCTCAGAATACCAAGTTGGACTGCGAATTTTCCAAAATCGTATCTACGTCTTAAAAGGAAGAAAAAAACGTGTGAGAATGAATAAAAATTGAAAATGTGGATTTCTAATAGCATCGCAACCGTTTTGAACATGAATTTTTCACGGTTCTACTAGACGAACGTTTCGCGTGAAACCACTCACGTTTTTCCAACATATTTTTGCACACTAGTTTTTCTTCTATGTATACTTTTAAAAATAATATTGGTGGTGCGAAAAGCGTATTCGAGAAAGCTTTCACTGAGTTTTGTGTAAAAGTTCAAAACATATCGCGAAGCCGCTCGTTCGTCGTCCGGGGCGACCGATAGAGAACTGGGCGTCGCGACGCTGCATGCTTCTTAACCCCACCGATATCCAGAGTCAGCGCCAAATACAACCACCTAACTAGACGCGGTTAATTTTCGACTTCCGGCAATGAAAAAGAATTTAAAAAAACCAGAAATATTACGAAACACTTCGTGGAAATTTCAACACTGCGAAGCTCGATGAGCTGTTTGCCGATTTCAACCCACTTCGTTGTATCCAATAAAACGATCGATATCGAATGTCATCGAGTGGCTTTCCGTGCCGTTTATCGCTTCTGTTAATTAAGTAATATTCTTTCGAGATTCGACCACCCGTTGAAGATGATTTATTGAAATTTCCCGGTGGTTTAGGGTTAGGAGCGTGTGCTTTAACTTTGAACGATACGTGGTCTGCCGCATAGCGTTATCTGGCGCCCAGCTACAAATTATTATGCAACGCGGCGTTAGGGTCTCTCGTGTTTATAGCTGGAGCACGACGGGCTTGCTCAGTAGCTCTGGGACCTAAATATATGTTGATTGCACTAAATATACGACTCTCGTATAAGCTCGGTGAAAATATACACTAAGTTTCATTTTTATTTATTTTTAAATTACCTTTACGAATGTTTTTGCTTGATTCAAAACAGAATCTTTGCAATAGACAGGCACTAAAATAAACGAAGGGGATGAAGTCTTTGCAACTAATATAATTCAGCTGGAATTATAATAGGAGCTGAGATAAGAAATGACAAGCTGCATTTAATTATATCGTCGTGAAGTAACTAGAGAACGATAATTACGTATTCGCAAGGTAGCCGCCACACATATATGGGGCTAATTATTCCTTTCAGCACCAGTAAATTGTACCTATAATAAACCTATTTAATTTTCTCCCTAGAGAGTTTATTATAGCCACGCGAGAGATATTCGTATGTATATATTCCTTAAAAACATGCCACATGTATCACAGATAATATAATTGGTTCAAACAAACATCATACTAACCTGTAACTTGTTAAGCAATCTTTTATTCGACTTGTAATTCATTTGGTATAGTAGTGACGTCTATTTTTTTACAATTTTTAATTAGCAATTCGATAATCTGAATAAGCCTGTAGACAATCACTACCTTTCTCAAATGATTACAAGAAGCATAGAATCCCAACGCACCTTCGCCAAGCAGGAATCCCTTTCCAAATTTCAAAGCCTTATCAATCTCGTGCAGCAGGTCAGTCGCATTGTCTTTTCCTTGAGCTGGAATACCATAGCCACTTTCGTTAACCAAAAAGCATGCCTAAATGCCGAAGTACAAACGCCATGCACTAATGTCTACCAGCAAGCTGTTAATCGTCGAATGTTGATTAAGTTTATCGCGAGCTTCAAAAAAATGGAGAATAGTCACATTACGTGAAAGGGTTAGATGATTATTTGAACCATGACATGCCGTTAATGATTTTCAATGGCTGAAACAGGAAGTGAAAGAAGTCTTCGGATTCGAATGTCTTCGTGAAATTGTGCAACGATAGATAGAAAAGTCTCAATAGAATGAGAGAAATAAAAAATGTTGCATAGGATTTTTTTTCTTCTTCTTAGACCGTATATTTACGATCGATAAAACTTTTGCCTAACTATCGCGGCGTCGCAACGTGATACCGACGTCTAACCCGTCGACGGTGTTGCAACGCTCAGAAATAGCCGAATGGAAGCCCCCGAGGTAACGGTGTGGCGTTTGAGTCGGTTGGAAGTCTGCAGTGACGTCGGTTTGTTGGCCTATTTTTTTTTTTTCTTCTCCTCTCCACCTCACGATCTTAAATATAGCCAGAACTCATGCTTATGATTCAGCATTAGAACACCGTCAATTTTACATTTCAGTTTGTGTAAAATAAACTTTTTAATACTGTTATTAGAGATCGGCTGTTGCTTCGAAACAACGTAACAAGTTGTTCTTTGCAATCTTTCACCCTCCAAAAAGCTTTCTTCATTTTTTATTTCTTTTTTTCACAGTTTTCGTTATACCGCGAGTGGCCGAGACGTTTAAAAAGTCTTGACATTTATAAATAGCAGCTTTATTATCACAGTTAGTAGTCGGCCCTTTATTCTTAGACTCAGAACACAACAATATATCCAACTAATGTGATTAGACAACACTCATTAACCATTATTTTAACTGAACGGATGCTCAGACACATATATCTCAAGTTTTTTGTTAGACTAGACAAGTATAAGAAGCTTTTATGATTTCGGACGTACTTTTGTCAGGTATGAATATAAAAAGCTCTACCATTCACTTTCGTTTTGTGATGGATGGATAACACAAACATGCTGAAGGATAACGTCAATCGTCACGCAAATAAATACTTGCTCTCAATTCCTCGGGTTTGTTAAACGTTGTTAATGTGTTTTAATATCGAGGATCCCAGATGAGCGTCTACGTCTATATATATCCACTTGACACGGTAAAACGATAAAACTAAACGAACTTTGAACACAGTAGCAAACGTCAATCCTCACACGACGAACTCACCATCTTCGTCCTGGGAACCGAGCCTCAGGAACTCCTGGAGATGTTTCGGCAGTCTCCTGACGTCTATAACCTCGTCACCGTCGATGACGTATCGGCTCGGTACGTCGGCCTTGACCCGTTCACCGGATTGACCTTCGACTTCAGACTCGCTCTCGTCAAGTTTGATGCCAAATTTATCTAGTCTATTTTTTGCACGTTGGATAAATTCCTTCTCAATACTTCCGCCTCTCGCTTTACTGAGAGATTCTCCCTTTGGCGCGGCCAGATCCTTGTGCGAGCTTATCTTGATCACCTTATGGTGTTTCCGCTCTTCTCTTTCCTGTACTTTGTTCACGTACTCGTTGTACATTTGCTCGCGAAATTTTTCACCGCTTGTTGCTATAGCCGCGATACATGCTGACTTCGGTCTTTCCGATTTCGCAAAGTTCTGTCTCGGCTGGACTCTTTCCACGACATCTCCTCTCTTGGACACAACGTATCTTTCCTCCTTGCTTTCGGAACTTTTCGATTCTTCGGTCCTGTAGCCGTTCTCATTAGACGTGCGTTTCGATTCCTCGTGGTAACCGTCCTTCTTCACATACTCGGATTTGTCCTTGGTCACGTTTTTGGACTCCTCATGCCAAGAGTCCTTGTGTCTGAACCCGTCTTTGTCGTCCTGACATTCCTTGGTCGACCACGTGTCTCGCGAGTTGGGATCAGACTGAACATTTTTGAAGTTTACTTCCGGTCCTCCAATGACACTGTGTGGTCTCGGTTTCATATTGTCCACATGTTGAACAACGTCTTCGAACGCCTTTTGCTCCTCTTCTTCGGCTATCAGCACGTTCTTGAGCTGGTCTTCAAGTTGTTCGATGTAGTTTAACTGCTTGTCGAAGTACTCCTGAGGCAATGAGAACCGCCTACGGTCATCCATCTGGCGTTTCATATCAGACTGCAGTTGTTTAAGATTGTCCATTATCTCCATGGCAGTGAGATGCTTTACTACATCAGCCTCGTGGTGGCGTCTCCTCTGCAGGTGATTCCTCGGTGGTGTCTTGTCGAATATGCTCGTCGTGTCGATGCAGGACCTGTCGACATTAACCGTCCTCTTTATCTTCGGTGGTACTTCCGGTCTGTCGTTGATCAAGGCTGGATTCACGTTATGTTTCCCATCGTTTTTCTTCGGTATCGGTGTCCTCCTGTCGAACTCGATGGTCGTCGGTGATTTGTCGATTATCGCACTGTTCGATGATATCGGATTTCTACCAAACGGAGTCACCGACCTCGGAGGCACTTCTGGCTGGTCACGTGAACCGTCTATCAACGCACTATTGACGTAGTGATCCGGATCTCCGAACTTCCTGGTGGTCGTGGTCGTCGATTCGGAAGTGTGGACGGTCTTTTCTATCCTCACGTTTTCACTGTTTGAATTTACACCGGATATCTGTGGCGCGCTGCTGACCGCGATCTTGTTTACTGACGGAGTGTTGCTAGCGCCTGACTTATCAGTGGTTTCATATTTGCGTCTGGTTGATTCCTCTATTAATAAATGACTACTCATCTTCGGGGCGTTATTCGTATCATCAACCGAGTTGCGCCTGGCCAAGTTGAGCCAATCGGATAGTCGCGTTGCTCTCAGGCGCTCCTGACTTTCGTCTAAAGACGGAACGCGTGTCATGGTGGTGCTTGTTGTTTTTGGAACTTGGGTGTTTTGTGACGAAGAATTACCGCTGGACCTTGCGCCGTAATAATTGTATATTGCGTCTCTGCTCCTGGGCACGATCACCTCTTTCCTAACTTCCGACCGGCCACCGGGACTGGCTACTGAGTTTTCTTTTATAATTTCCAAGAGCCGATTGCCTGGCATTGGAATGTGCCAATCCCCACTCCAGCGCGAGCAACCACCATTCCTAGAATCATCAACACCCACGGGCTTAGGGGTCGAGCCAACAGACTCACTCTGACTGCGTACCTCCATGTTGTACGTCTTCACCGTTTTTACATCCCGATTCTCTTCTTCGTGGTGACTTCGACGTTCCACAAACTTTTTGTGCAGATCTAGCAAGTTATCGGCACTCACGTGGCTCTTCGACGTCTGCTGCGATGGCGAGAGACACACGAAGACCTGAGGGTCTTCCTGGGTCGGGACGCCCACCCAAGTCCGCGGTCTTTCCTTGCTCATATCCTCAGAAGCTTCACCAGATTTTGTCACACTCACTTCGTTCACGGTGTCTTGAATGGTCTGCAAGTTCTTGAAGATGTTGAATTTCGGTACTGTTATCTCGTTGATGATCTGCTCTCCGTACGGCAGAGATAGGATCTTCCTTATGCACAAGTCTTTCAAGAGGTCTGGTTTGGCGTCTGCGAACTTATCGACATCCTCTGACTTTTCTGAGGTGGTTGAATAGTAAAAGTCTTCTACCGGGGAGTAAGGTATCGGCTGGGGCGAGTCCTGGTCGTCTTTTTCAAAGTCAAGATCCTCCTTGAGCAGGTCGAGCTTTCTTTTAGGCTGGGGTGAATTTTTAGCTGGAATATCTGCTTCGTCTTGGATGACCGAGTGGATATCTGTCAATGAAGATCTATCGGGATTGTATTTTGCGGTGCTCAGAGACGCTGTGCTGCTAGACGAGTCTTGTGCCAAGAATTCGGTTGGGCTTAACGCGGTTGTGGTACACAAGGCCTCTTCCAAACCTTGCTTCTCACTGTTCTCACGCTCATCGAGTGCGGTTTTAGTTTGGTTATTTTTACCGCAAAGTTGCGCACCAGCTACCACGTTGTCACCGGCGGTAGATGCGTCAATCTCCGTCGTTAAGCGTTCTTTTTTACGCCCAGTTTCTCCGACAGGCGTTTCCTCCGCACTAAGTACCAGCAGTTGGCTACTAGGCGTAGTTTTCGGTAAAAAAAGGTCCCCCTGACCGGCAGCACTGTTCCCTGATAGTTCCCTCAAAGAGTGACCAGAGTTTGCCAATTCACTAGACATTCCGTCACCCTGCTCATGCGCCGTTTCAAGGGTGGCGTCACCGCTTGACCCGACAAAATCCTCAACAACAAATTCCGAAGTGCTGCGCAACTCGGTGCTGTCACTTTCGCTAGAAGCACGTGAGCCGGGTTCCATCAGCTCGTCGATTATATCTCTGATATTTTTCGGAAGTACTCCGAGATCGAAACCGGATAAAAATCCCTGAACGTCCTGATACGTCGTGTTTCGTTGCGTCAAGACGGTCAACAGCGTCTTGATGAAATCCACGGTATTCTGTTCCGTCTTAACATTCGACTGGCATACTCGTACCTTGTGCTGATGTCCCGATGAGTTGTTGCAGGTACTTCGCGTCAGATTTATGTTCTCATAAATCGAATCTGCTATACATTCCGTCGAACAGTCAGAACTCTCTTGCTCCAGTGGTGGTGGTCTTTCTGGAATGATTATCGTCTCATCAACATCCGCAAAGTGGACGCTTTTTCTGCGAACCGGGGGCAACGGCGGCACCGCTGGCGCCATGCTCACGCTTTCTGGAAGCGGCGGGACCGCAGGAAGGTCACCGGGATAGTCGATTTCCGGTGGAGTCGGTGGCCGCTGGGGTTCCAAGTCGTTATTAAAACTGGAAGACCTTTTAGGAGGATGTGGTGGATGCTTCGCTTCAGCATCCCAACCGTTGACGTGGTTGGTAGTCGAGGACTGCACGAGAGCTGGGGGGTTTTGGTTCTTCAGATCCTCGACGACGGGTAAATTCTTGACGGAAGTCGTGACCTTGACGACTTCGGGAGCGTCAGGTTCTTGCTTTTTGAACTCAATTTTTTCATAGACGTTCTCTTCTTCGGGACTTTCGGCGTCCTTCGTGCTCAGAGATTCGGGGCTGTCTTTGAGGAAGACGACCTCTGCACCGTCGATTTTGATGTCGATGTGAGTTTCCTTGACCTCCTTAGTTCCCTCTTCGGTTTCCCTCAACTGTCGTTCTTCTCTTCGGAATTTGCTTATTTCCTCGTTGATGAAGTCTCTTATGTGCTGCTCGTCATCTTCGGACAGTTTTTCACCCTCCTCTTGAATAATGCCGAGGAATCTGTTGGCTGCTTGTGTTTCGGAGAAATAGGACTCCAGGATCGCCCGTTTCTTTGCTTTCTTGGCAGCCTTACTTTCCGCTCTGCTCCTTTCGTCTTCAGCCTTCTGACAATCCTCCCTCGCCTCTTCGGGCGAAGATGGGAGGTTCAAACCTTCTATGAAACAGCGGAGTTTCTCCTCAACGTCTTTCGACATCGGAGGTTCTGGCTTCAGCAGCTCCTCTTCTTCGGCGGTCAGCAATCTATCCTCGTCGGATTCTGGATTCTCGGCTTTATTCTTCGCCTCTTCTTTCAACTTTAGGTCATCGTAATATTCTTCGAGGGTCTCAAACGATTCGAAATTTTCCGACTGAATCACGGTCTTATTTTCGGTATCGTCTCCCTCGATATTCTGCGATTGAGCCACAGCCTTATTCTCAAATACGACCACTTCTCCAACCGGTTCTCTCTCGATGTCCGACTCAACTTCAACCACGATAACTCGGCTGTTGTCTGGCTCCACGTCGCTATCGCTGACCTCGTGGATATCGAGGCTATTGTTTTTCGCTAATAAAGCAAGGGCGAAGTTCTGCTCTCCGAGTGTCTTGACCTTCGACGTAACAGTCTTCGATAACGGCTCCATGGGTTCGACGACCGTCACGTGAGGCTCGGGAGCCTTAGATTGTCCAGTTTCCAAAATCCCGACACCAGGTATGTGATCGACCTTCGCTTCGCAGGGAAAATTCTGAATCGTGGTTATCTCGCAGATTCTCGTCCCCGTGTCCAGGGCCTTTTTTTCGATCCGGCATCGATTCTTGGGCTTCTTTTTGGCCAATTGTATATTTTCGTAGACGACATCGTCCTTTTCCGAATCGACGTTTTCGGAGGATGCTTCCGGCCCATCCCCGTTTATTCTCTCCGTTTCGGAGCTTTTTCTTGGTACAGTTTCAACCGTTTCCCCGTTTTCGTCAACGGGACTGAAACGTTTATCGTTCTGTTCGTGCGGCGGAGCGACCTCTGCAGAGGTTTCGTTGCTTGAGGAACAGTTGTCACTTTTCGCAGGCTGGAATCGCTTCCGGTTTCGATTTCTACGGTTCTTACGTGATCGCGAATTCTGCGGCATCGCTAAGCTACAGTCTTCTGCGTCTGTCGCGTAATCCAAGTCCTCTCCGTCTACAGATTACGCGATTTCAAAAACCGAGGGGATGAAAATATTTTGATGCTGATAAAATTTAATCATTTAATTTATTTATATATTTAATCTTCAAACAAACTCTTCGCGTGTTCATTTCTGATCCTGGTATACCCGTTCTTTTTATCATGAAAAAATATCGCGGAAAGGAAGAAGTTTGTATTTTGTAAAATTGCCAGGATGAATAATGACCACGACGCAACACAAGCCACAACTTACGAGCACGTTATTAATATCATGCCTTGGGGCCACTCCGGTTTGATTCTATCCTAGTACTCGAGCACAGCTGAATGCAAAACAATGCGATAAAAGTGAGACGTAAAAAGAAGAAGAAGAGAAATGAAAAAGGTTTCAAGAATGCTCCTCGCCATTCACACCGTCTACCACGAGACCAAACTACTAACTGTCAAAGATACGTATATTCTCCAACACGAATTGGCCTCACGTTGATAAGTGCGGCGATAAGAATAGTACATAAAGACTTTCCCAGCAGACGTTTTACGTTTAGACGTCTTACCACGCAGGGGTATCCTCACTACGTAGTAAATCTCGTTGCTGATATTCTACACAGTATACGAATGAATCGCGATAGTCTAGGTTATACTCTGACAATGAGCTCTATAGGGAGGTCACGTGACCAACAAGATATGAAGCAGGTATTTTGTGAGCGCAAATATTTCAGCTCTAGGTGTTATAGTTAACGCAAAACGTGTGTGTGTAAGAATGAGAATAGCTTCACGTGATGAAGTGGTTGTCATCATGAGTGTCGCAGGTTAATTACATGCAGTCCTCATGCCTCGAGCAAATGAATTTTCAAAATTTGTTACAATACAGAAAAAAAATCTGTAGTCAAAAGTGAGATCCGAGTGAAACTTACTCTTAACTTCACCGTTGCTCTTCTTCGTCGATGTGTTTAGGCCACCGTTTTGATTGACGAAACTTCTGTCATTTTTCGTATCATCTGGAACAGTGAACAGTTTGAATTTTTATTATGAAATTCGTTTCCGAACAGTTTTTAGAAAATTTCGAAATCGCCAGGACTATATTCACACATTGAAACATTATGCAATGGGATATATCTGATATTTTTTATTTACGATTGTTTGAAACCGGATATTCTATATCCTCATCGGTGCCAAAAACTGTTATGACGCCTTCTGAATTCTGGAAGATTTCAAAACCATACGTAATCCTTGATTTTACTGTCTAATATAGTGCAGGTTGAATTTCATTCAAAAATCCCAATCAAAGTGATCTTCATTCCACCGTGTAATTAAGGGGCTTCGAGTCTAAGTGAGCGTTGAACAAATCGAAGATCGATTTTCACTATGCGTGAGCTTTCAGAAGCTTTTTTACCCTCCGGCGGGTCGAACGTTTGTGGAATACATGAGGGGGGAATTACATCGCTTTTTGCTAATCTTGCCTCGGGGTGGATTGTTTCTCACCTCTCGGAGATAGAAATGGCACAAGACCGACAGGTCACGATCACTGATATCGACACATGGCACACGCGGTTCAACGGTTCAACGGTTTCAACGGAATGTAAATCACGCACGGATCCCTTGATCTCTCGATGATGTAAAGTCCGGTTTTTTTTCCCTTTCCGACCGATATGTTACACGTTTGATGCCGATACACCGAGTACCGAGTGTATGAAACCTCGCGAACCGAGGACAGTTTTCTGTGGTGATTTTCAAACCCATCCCCACCCACGACGCGGGTTCTTCATGCACGGTGAAGCTTCCGAGCCCCACTTCCTTCCGTATGTGTATTCAATGTCCCTCTCCATTCCCGATACCTCTAATTACGGCACTGTGAGTGATTACATGAAATTGTGCATCGATGAATTAATTTCGGTCCTCTTTAACAAGAGTTTTCATGTCGAACCTTTTGACTAGTCAAGGATCCGAGAAAAACCAGTTGATTAAGATTTCCCCGTCTCGTTTCTTGGGCTCTTGAGAAACCGAGTGACACTCTAATTAGTTCTGGGTCTCTACTCGAGACGTATAAGAAAGCGGATTTATTATTTTCTTCATTTCCAGCTACGTTCTGTTTCCCCCGTGTTAATTGCAGACTCCCATGGGAAATGAGACGATTCGAAAAGTTCTCGACTCAGGAATTGGGTCACTCAATAAAATATCATTGAATTGCATAATCTGTTTAGACATACATACCAGACACATGGGAAATGAGGGGTATAAATGGAGGGGGTAAATAAGGGGCCCGGTAAATCGACCATGCGGAAGATAGATGACGACTTGCGGAAGCGAGGGCTTGGCATCTATAAACCGTGACGACGCACCCATGTGAGTCCTATGGGGCCCTATACTAAAATGTTATCGATATAAACGTTTACTTCATACAGTGCATGGTTGCCCCTCGCACGCATTCATACGATTTGTGGTTATCATGATCGGAGCATAGCTCAAAACTGTGCGAATAAAACTAATCGACTTATAGTTTCAATAAAATAGGAAACGCCCAGTGTTCTTATTGTTCAGGATTTCCGAAAATTTGACTATTTCTTTTCGATTCGATTAGTAATACAGACGCGTGATAATTGCAGGGTGTTTAGCGATGACTCACGTTCTGCACATCGGAGACGATCTTTTATTACGTGTATCGATCACGTCATTCGAACTCCATTGTCTCACATTTTTTTCCCTAAGCTGTTCATTGCGTCTGATGATATCAATTTGGAATAATTGAGTATCGGTTGCGTGTCACACGGATCGTTACACGTCTGCTAAATGGCGATTATCAGAGAGCAAACGCGTGCTTTGGCAGAGACTTTGCAACAGAGATTGAGGAAATCAGAAAAATTCCTGAACCTCTGGATTGGATCATGGTGCTTCGCATTGTCAATCGAACTCTGGAATGACTTTATCGATAAAGGCACAATTTCCTGTCGGTCAACAACTACAACAAAACGCACAACAACGGAGATAGCTATTTCCGGGAGGCATTGTTCAACCGAGAATACTATAAATGCGCGCATCTCCGTAGGCAGAACGCTTTGATGAGCTTGACCGGTTGTCGAGGCACGTTCAAAGTCATCGCTCTGCATTGAAATAGTCGATATTTTACACACGACAGAAGGCTGGGCTCTCTTGCTCAGGAAATATGAGCCAATAAATCAGAAATTGCATCATTACAATATTCGTCAAAGTTCCACAACGCGTGGGCAGTACTTTCGGTGACGGCTATCAAAGATAATTTATTCCGATGCGTGAAGTAAAAGTTGTATTTGCGATAGAGAAATCATGAACGTACCGATCGTTTCTTTGACACCGGATGAAGCGACAATTTGTTCGAGAATATCAAAGTCGGTTTCCAACAGGATGTTTTCGATGCTTAGTGACATTTTTCGAGCCAAAGCCTTGTTCAAATCTTCTGCCTCCTGTTGGACGAGCATTAGATTGTTGACCACTGCTGCTTCAGGATCTTCGGACTTTGGTGCTGCCTCGACTCTGAACCGAACCGATTTTCCTTCTTTCTTTTTCGCAGTAGTTGGTGACTCGTTCTTTTCATTGCACTGTTTTTTCTTGAGAATCGGTTCCTTTTCGAATAGATTGATCATGGCTTGTTCGATCTTCATGTGTTCTTGAATTATTTCGTCCAGAGGTTCGTCGCAAAAATTGACGTAACTTTCTTCAGCCGATAATAAACCGACGGTATTCATTTTCCTGAAGTCCAAAGTGCTCAGTTTGTTCTCAAAACTCACCTCCCTGGGTTCAGAAGTCTTAGAATCCCCCGGGACTGCGATTGTGTTAATCAGTTTGAAATCTAACGTGTTGAATTTACCCTCGCCTCCGTCTTTGAAACAAGACGGTGGGTCGGTGAAAAATTTCAAAGCTTCCAAGTACTTGTAATACTCATCCTCCAACTCATCAGTCTGACGAGCCCCACTAATCTTCTCCCTCTGTCTGTCCAGATGCTTAATTTTCTCAATACGTTCAGGTGATAATGGTTCCAAATAAAATTTGCTGGATTCATCGCTCACTCTTTTCCACGATTTATCCCTGTCTGACCCGTCTCCTCTTTTTCCACTTTCAAAAATCGTGTCCTCGTCAGTTCTCTCCTTGAGCAAGTCCCGCTTTTTCACTTTATGCCGGGTTTCTATTTTGCTGACTTTCGGCTTGGACCTCCTCGACTTCCAAGGAGCAGCAAGTGCGCGTAATACTCTCGGCAATGGTTTTTTCGCGGCGAAAGAAGTCTTTCGAACAGGGTTATTCACCACAGGTCGTTTAGTCATTATCAACGGATTTTCAGTCTCTGTTTCTCTGTAACGTCGCGACGAACCCGCCTCGTCAACGCCCGATAAGCACTGAGAACACGCGAGGAGTTTCATTTTTATTGATTTTTAATTTATTACTTTTCCTATATTTTAAACACTCTCATGACGATCCCGTCACTGAATTTTTTACCAGATGGAATATCGATCAATTTTCAGCAGAGATTCAAACCGTCTGATATTGGCTGACTTCAAAATCGACATAGTTTCGTTGAATCACGTTGAATACCGGAAATGATTAGCTAATTACTGCGGTTCGTGACGATCGGAATTCGTTTCGCACTATCGAATATCGTCGATCAGTTATTCGCATTATGGAAGAGACTGTAATCCTTCCACTTTTACAGTTCCATACCGTAAATCATCTGCCAAGTGATAATTGTCTACTGAATTACATTTAAATTTCACCAAATGTAGTCAATTGTTGATCGATAATTATAAAATCGTTAACATTTCAATTGACGAAATGTGACAAATTCTCGTTATTGAATTTCACCCCACAAAATGTTTATTGAGTTCATTGAATCGTATAACGTCACGGTTACAAAACAAAACACAATATCTATGTACAATGTCACGTGACGTATAAGTACGTCACATAAGGGGCGCCAGCGCGGTTCTCAGAAAGCTGATCAAATCGATTTTGATGATAACTATATAATAGAACTGAAAAATTGAAGAACACAGAAAGATCGGAACACGTCTCTTGAAAAATTGTATAAAGACTCGATCGCTTTGGTCGGTAGTCAAAGAACGTCTAAGTCAAAGGGTGCGCCTGAAGGAGTAGAGGTGCACACTATGGGTAACCACGAGTCCGTAACATCGGGTAATTTCGTTCTCCAGACAACACGCTGTGTGTGTAAGAGCAAGATCGTCGAAGAGCGAAGGAACCAGAACTACGTCGAGTAATGGAAGGAGTTGGGACCCACAAAGATTGTTGATTGGTAACCCGGGGATTCGCTTCTTGAGGTTGAGGTACATTAGTTCTGCTGTGTAATTTGGTAATTTCATGCGTGGGTTGTACCTGATCGCACTCTGTTCCCTTATTAGGGGAGACCTAAGCCCGCTTAAAACGACCCAACGTTTTCACCATGTCTTCGTCGATAACGAGACAATAATGGCCGGGCTATCGCAATTTTGAATTGGGCGGTTAAACTCCGGGAAAGCTGCACGCAGTGTGGAGGAGACGTGAAGGGACATCGAATTTCGTCAGAAGCTACGGTTCTTCAATCAATTAGCGACGCAGTCGTCTGGCTATTGGAATAGAAGCCGAAATATTGACCAGTGTACCGTGATTAAGCAATTAATTAATTTTCTGAGTAAGCTTCCTACGCGTTGTATTGAACACCGGATAATAGAGGTAACGGAGTGTAGCAGACTCGGCATCATCGATGAGGAAAAGATAATAATTGAATCTGAGTTGAGATAGTGGAACATCGATAACGAATTACGTCTCCAACACTCTGAAACAAATTTCTATTTGCTTTCAATTTTCCGCAGAAAGTGCTTCGTGAAACGATGCTTGATTCGATTAAAGGCGACATCCTAGTTTTCCGGAAATTTCCAATCTGTGTCATAATAATCCGCGAATAAGACGTTTCATTCAATTAGCAATCTCCGAACGAGCATTGAGTCCTGAAAATTAAATAGTCCATTGAAAATTGGTTATCTTGATCCTAATCCGAGAAAATACATCATCGGCATCTTTCTGAACGAATATCGGCTTTCGATTACCCGTCGAGCTCGAACTTATCCTAGAATTAGAGGTTCGGTCTAATCGGCTAATGGATTACTGATCCAATGTCTATCCGGAGTAAAGCACTCCGCGGCAAGGAGGGGGAGGATCTGAGGCTCCGTGCTTTGGGACTGACGATGAATGCTTGATACTCACCAGATCCGTTAGTCTTCTGTTCCGATGTCACCAGCCGAGTGTTTGTACTGATTGTTTTTGTGGTGATCCCTGAAACGCAAATGTACCACTTTAACCAATTGGATAATCGCCTTTGCAAGATGATCAATTAGAAACTCGGGAAGCAATTCAGTCAGCAATGTCATTACAAATCACGAAGATGTAATTCGAGGTCAACTGGACATTCTTCGAATTCTTCTTTCAGACATTTGGGGGTTCAAGTGGCCACTAAAAAGGTCGACAATTATAATGACCACCATAAATTTTACACAAATCTCTGAAAATCTTTGAGAATCCCTGAACATTTGAAAAAATTGTATTAATGATTGCTTCGAATTTCGGAGTGAATATTAATTTGTTGAAACCAACTTACTCTTCAGAGTTTCTGTAGACGTGTTCTCCTGCAGACTACTCTTGTATATGCGACGTTTAGGCGAGTCAGTTCCCTCCCTACAACAAAAATTCAAAATTCAAATGACTGAAACCTGAAATTTTATATTCCTCGGGATCATAATCACTCTGAATTTGGCAAATTTTCGAGGGTTTCCACTCAATCTTCAAGACTAGGCTAAGTTTGACAGCTCAACCCTGCGCTCTATGATAAAGTAAAATTACCCCAGCATCATGTACCTCATATTATGTCGAAATTATTGTGGATCGGATTCTTTTTCATGAATGGCAAAAATTTGGCACGGATGATCGAAACGTCTGATAGAACGAGTCGATCACTTCACCAAACTATCGTGTACGTTTCACATACGTGAGCATGAGCTCGAACAACCGAATGAATACAATTGAAAATTCAAGTCTATAAAACCAGGCGCTCCCTTCTGACGCGACGTGACCTCGCTGCCTGTCGGCGTGTTTCCGGCTTCAATCAGTCTATCCGTGTCATTGTGCGACACTTTTGTACGATTTTGTCCCATATCAGACCCAGGTCAATCGTTAGATTTTTATTCGCGAATTTGAACTGACTTTTTTTTCTGTGAAGGTTCTGTTCGTTTTTTTTTTTGTCATCATTCTAGCCATACGTTTTATTTTTTGTAGATCCTGTATGATAAATTCTTGTATTACTAACGTTAAGGTTCTGTTGAAATTCACTAACGGTGGTATGAGATGATTAATCGTTCAAATCCCTACCGTTTTATAACGTCAGCTCAATTCATCATTTCATATCAAGAGAGAACACTCGCCATACAGAATTGTGAATTAATTACCAAAGCGTTTTGTAGATTGTACGCAAGCTCTCCTGTTGAATACCTGCAGGTACATGAAATCTATGAATCATTAACGTTAAAATCTCTTAATCCCTTCACAGGTACACCCGAAATTAGGAAAATTGTATACTAGCTTGTTCAACCTAGTCGGTGTAAATTGAATTTAATCCACTATTTGACGCTCTTGTATAGACCTATTTCATGACCCGAGGTCGCCACACAGCGTTGAACACTGCCGAGGATAGCCATCAGGTGCATTTTAATGGTATCGGAGGAGATAGGGTTTTGTCACGAATGAAAAACATTAATACAGTCACGCGAGTACAATTTCGTTAGATCTTCTTGCGCGATTAGTCATCCATAGGACTTGATCGGATTTTTTGAGACTTCATGGAACTTGCAGATTTCAAGGGACTTCATGACATGCGCCAGTGTACAGCGGACTTCGAGAGTCATCAACTCCTGGTGTTTCCCACGCGAAGAATATCGATATTTAAAGGTTTCCTAGTAGCCCTAATAGAATTACATTGCCAAAATGTCAAGACAACAAGAATCCAATCTAGATTAACATTTTGTATGAACTCGATTTATTTCAAGTATTTAGTGACTTCCTACCACTATTATTGTGGTTTCACAACTGTAAATCGTGGAGAAATTAAACGGGGTGAGAATCGTAAAATATACGAGTTGAAAAATCGATTATTGCGTGAAAGTTAGATTTTTTTAATGTCATCAAACGATCTCTGAAAATTTTCTGGGTATGTTAATCTTGTGAGTAAATTATTTGTAACGCTATACGGTGATTGAACCCATAGCTACACTGTAAAAAAATTATTTTGAACATTTACTGCACGAGAATTTATCAAAATAACAAATTTGGCGAAGCAAAGTAAATTTCTATGTCGGATATTCTTTGAATCTGATTAACAAATTTTTAATTTTAGTAAAATTTACACCATAAAATAATATTGTACCAACAATGAAATAGAATCGCGTTCGAATGATTAAAAAATTACAAAAATTCTATATGGAAAAATATATGGAAACGAAAAAACAATAATCTAAAATCACGAGTGACAAAAAAACCGACTTCAAAACCAAACTACTCAACCGATTTTAATGAAATTTATATGGGACCAATCTGAAGGTATACCCTTTCGAATAAAAAGAGAATTTTCCAAATCGGTTTATAAATAACGGAGTTCTGAGGTAACAAACACATAAAAAAATAAAATTAAAAAAAAAAAAACGAATTGAGAACCTCCTCCTTTTTTTAAGTCGGTTAAAAAACAGGTAAAAGACCGAAGAATAGCCCGAACCGAAATTATTATTATTGTACTAACAGTGGAATGTAAAGTCAATGTCTTCTTTCCGAATTATACGCACAAAATTGCCAATATATTGTTCTAAGTTGACAAGGAAAAAATTCAAACAGTGATATGATCATTTTATATTGAAAATATTGAATGCGATTTGAGAAGAAAATATCCTGCAGCCGCGGTTGCTAAAGTGCTTTAAATCCTGCTCAAGGGATCATAAGATTTAACGTAGATAAAAATCTTGAAGGCGGTACCCCTGGTGGAATTAGCTTATCGCTACGCGGGCTTGTACAAATTATCACAAGCACGATTTTCCCGGTTTTTTCTTTCTCATTTAGTTCTCATTCATTCCAGGATAAGAGTTCATCCGTAACGACGCGGTCTTTCCAAATGGTAAAAAGCGAAACACTCGAGCGTTTCTTAAATCGTTTCTCTGATGCTGAGTTCCATCAACCCTCGTTCACATCGGTCTAGACTACAACTCTACTCACTGATTCAAACCGAGGGTCAATTGCTCCCCGGACCTTCTTAGCAGATCGTGAGATTCGCTGTTTGTCAGATTTCGCGTTGGTTTCCCGTTGATGCTGCTTATCAAATCTCCCTCTCTGACCCCCTGCTGAGCCGCTTTACTTCCCGGGTTCACCTGTAATCAGAAATTTCATATCGTCACGAAGTGAACAAGAATTACAAGTGTTTCTGCGAAGATGTACGGCATAAATTTACACGGTGGACAAATGAAAAATAAAAAGATAAGAATTCGGCTCATATCGCGATTTTATTATTATTATACCCCTCGTGCCCAGGGTCGATAATGTATGTCATTAAATGAACCACAAGGTGCAGGGGTAGAAGAGAAAAAAAAGAATAAGTATCAAACTTTACGGCCACGCGATGTTCCGATAAATTAATACCCCATGTATCATGGGCTTAGAAATAGCCGGGGTAAATGCTGCAGCTATAGGCAAGATTGTGGGCGAATGAATAAATTCTTTTCATATCCGCGGGCAATGCCGACGGAAAGAGAAGACGTGTTATTATACTCGTTATTTTTTAATCAGTTGTTGATACTCAAATGAGCCAGTCTGTACATCATGCTTATTTTTGGAGGATAGACTTCTGCTGTTATCGCTCCGACGAATTAAGCGGCTCGATTCACGCCTGCACCGCCGCTACCGCATATGCTCGGGAGCCAGCTCGGCTGCTTTTCCGTTTATATTCCCAGGTCTAATCTTAGAAACTACACCGCGGGGAATTTTACGATTTACTCATGTTCTGATACGGTGAAACTACCCGGAGAACCACAGGGATTTTCTCAATCTGGAAATGGGCCAGAATTGGATATGGAAAAAATGTTGAATTTCGAATACTAGAAGCCTGAAATTTTGAACTTCTCACCGTTTCGTTACGTCGCCGTCTGGTCGGTGAGCAAAATTTCAACATGTCGATAACTCGGGGTTTTTGTTTGCACTGTGTGAAATGAAAATTTGGAGTTTGATACTGTTTTGACAAAACTATCGAAACAGAAATTTTCAATTAAAAACGACACTGCACTGTGGCATTAATTAGTTATTCTCACTTCTTCACTGCACCCACGTTATAATTATTCGATGTAACAATTTCAAAACAACGTTTTTCCCTTATAAAAACAAGGATATAGTTGTAAATCGAAAATTGTACATTTTATGATTAGTTTTTTGCTAAAAATATCCGAATTCTAACAATCGTTGAATAACAACGCAGCGTCGATCAATTAGGAGAGAGAAATATTGATCAGCTGAGAGCCGCCCGCGGCGGTTCTTGAATAAGTGACAAAACTATTATCCACTTTGTGGATTGCTGTGAGGGTTCGACCCAGTTCTGCGCAAGAAAGATATTAAAACGTATCTCGATTCGGTGCGGGTCAATTTAGAGGTCATATGTAATATCATTTCATTTCTCCTCTTATCTCTCCTACGATTAGAAACAAACTGAAATAAATTCAAATGGTCCAAACAAACGGAAAAAGTCCGTCAATAATCGTCGAGTGGAAAAGGTCGAATTAACCAAAGTGGAATTTTCGGTACCCCAGAGCTTAACCCGTACAAATCCTCGGGGATCAAAAGCACCGAATTAGCCAGAACTGGTAACGTCCCTAAGTGGTCCATCGCCGATGACGCGAAAACATCAAAACCGAAATAGAAACTTTTCGATCACTGAAACTGTACATTTTTCCTCGGCACACCGGCACAGTTCATGTCCATATCGATTAATCATCGGTCGAACATGATTTGAAGAAATTTCTCGCGGAGCTACGACCCGCAGCTAAGTAGGTGAACGCGAGAACTGACGTCCAACCGAATTCCGTAGCCTGCGAGATGGCGCAAGGCCGGGGTGCATCTCCCATCTCTGGAAAATGACTCAACACGCAAGTCTTTCTGGGTGACCACCCTCCGGAATCCCCTTGTATTCCAACGCCACCCCCACGCCCCCCGAACCGGAAGTTATCCGAGGATCACGAACGGCCTCGATCCGTTCTAGAGCACCTCCCAAAACGAGCTTCTTTCAAAGTTCACTTTCCTCGGGGTAAAAAATTTCCGAAACTCTAGACTGTATATCCTTTCGGATATCGGTATCTTCACAGTTTCCGTTCACGCTTTGTTTTATCTTCACTCAAACCTGGATATGTGTACCTTCCTCGAAAGAGAAGGAAAGGAAAATAAAGTAGCAGGATGATGTAGAAACGTGCGTGAAATACCGAAGCTCTGAGGCTTCAGTCAGGTGAGACCGAGACACTGGGAGGAAAATTTCGATCACTATATATTCTATTCTGATTGTTCGAAGGAATTCAACAGCACTTTTGGAAAATCTACTATTCTTCACCGAACCACGCTCCTTATCTACTTATTTTTTTATTCTTATAGTTTTCTCAAATCTCAGCCAGACTCAACGGCGTCTAGCCTCAGTCTACTCCAAGACTCTTGTCTCCTTGGTTTTAGCGATGCGATCAATGCGCGTGTTCCTCAAAGACTGACCCTGAGTCCGCCCCCACCCTGAATCCACCTGGGTGCGGTATGTCGTACGTACCTTAAATAACCACGGTCTTCTTTCACTCCGTCTTCATTTTTCCCCAAGTCTAAAGTTACGCTGTAACCCGGTGCAGTGAACTGCAGGTTGATAAAGCGCATTCCTCGTACTAAAAACTTCAGCTGCACGAAGGGACGAAGACAGGGAAGAATTTCACGCGAAATGTTTGAGAAAAATGTTCTATCCACTCCGATTTTTAGTTGACCAGATGACTTCCGACCTCCAAAGACTTCCACAGACTTCCAAAGACTGCCTACAAGTGAATAGCCCCTCGGTAGTGACCATTGATTTTCATTGACCCGAAAAACGAGGCTGTTATTGGTATGAATTGAGCTTCGGAAGCACATTTGTCTTTGAGGATAGACAAAAGCGAATAGTGCAGCTGAAGCTCCTGAAGGAGGTCCTAAAACACGATTAGCTGGGTTCATTCATTCTTGCGGAGGAAATAAAATACCGAAGTTACCCCGCTGCTGCAGCTGGCACGAGACGAGAGGACACTGTGTACAGGTAAGTACATCTCGCGTGTCTCATTGCGTTCCTACGTATCTAACTAACGAAGAGTTCAACTATACGTATATACGTGGGTACTTGGCTCGGAAGCTAGCGATAGGTGAGAGTCGCGGAAGAAACGAACATGAGGAGGTAAAATTTTGGAGCAAAAAATTGGGAGAATCTGTAACAGAAATTAATTAGGGAGTTTGAGCTTTTCCTCGAATGCTGACGAGACAAGAATCCCTTTCATTTCCCGAATAACGAAACCGAAGAATAATTTGAAAGTGAATGTTCCACTCTTATGCGTCCTGAGTCTCTCGACGACACGAAATACTTGGTATTCCATTCGCAGCGTAGCGGTTGCCGCAGGTTGTTTCATTCTCTTCGTTGTCTTTAGTCCCTAACAATCCCCGAAGTTCCTCGGTAGGCAACCACGTGAAAATTCCGGTTTCACAATTCCGATGAAAAGTTTTAAAGAGTTTCATTACATCCCCACTTTATTCTCTGCCACTAAACAGAAGCATCTCGTAACAAAATCAGAAACTAATTTGCCTCTTTATAGTTCCAGGGTTTACTACCAAAGTATAGGTAGAACGCCTCTAGGAAAAGTTATGATAACGTATAAATCGACTCAGAAGACTGTAGACCGAATCCATTTCAAATCGGGCAGGCTGGAAATCGTGATGTCACGGAATTTTTTCAAATTGAAATATGTTGTTGTTTGATGAAAAAAAAGCGACCCGTATTTTTTTGTTTTGGAAAAAAAAATCTTGCTACGAAGCTACGGCTATTTGAACATTTAATCGTGCGCTACCAAAGTTCTTGAAAAAGGAAAACTTTTTTTCTTAATAACGCTATATCTTTGGAACGGATCATCGCAACTACTTCATCTTGGTCTCATTTTGTAGGGTTTTTCGCACTCTTTTGTAATTCGAAGAAAAAATCAAGGATTTTTGGAAATTGACGGAATGACGTTCATTTTTCGAAAATTAGGGAAACCCAATTTTCTCGAAAAGTGATTTTTTTATTTTCTCAAAAATTTCACACAATATGTGGGGTGATATGACGGATATGTCCTCTAAGTTTCATCGATGCTAAAACACTGCTTCATATCGAGAAAAATATTTCGTGCGTCACTGAAATTCGTCAATTCCTGTGCTGGTGTCGACTTTGTGGGCGTCTTTGAGATGTGTACAGATTTTTCGATCCAAATAATATTACTAAAACTTGATACCTGAGGGAGTAAATGACCAAATGCCGTATGATGTATAACATCGTAGACCGAATATTGATCTGCTAATAAAGACTATCACGAAAAAAATACAAAATTAAAAATCAGGGATTTATTGTAGTAATAACAATATCGTATAATAATATTGTTGAGTATGCTTCTATTTTCGTGGTATGGTATACAGTGTGGTATAGGGGATCAAATGTTAAACTGCAACAAAAATGTGAACGGGACAGAAACGCGTGCAAAACGAAAGTAACAACAATGCGGATGAAAAAAGTTTGTAAAAGACAAAAGATGAAAAAAGACGAAAGATGCAAAAAGATTATGGATGGTCGATGTGTCAGATTGTGACCGTTTCAAATGTATGGTTAATCTATCAGATTGTTACCGATCATCGATCTGTCAGGATTAGATTTTGTTTAAACTTTATTTCAAGAGAATTCGAATCAAAATGCGACAGACACAAATATATCAAAACAAAATGCACTAAGAACGAGAGAACAGGTGACATTTTCAAGTTCCGATAGGTTCGGATACAGTACGGGTACAAAAACCATATTAGATTCGAATAGAATCGTATAACTTCATCCGATATTTTTAGCAGGGTTATTAGCAGATCAATATTAGGTCTACGATGTTATACATCATACGGTATTTGGTCATGTACTCCCTCAGGTACGTATGTATCAAGTTTAAGTAATATTATTTGGATCGAAAAATCTGTACACATCTCAACGACGCTCACAAAGTAGACACCACCACAGGAATTGACGAATTTCAGTGACGCACGAAAATTTTCTTATCTCGACATGAAGCAGTGTTTTAGCATCGATGAAACTCATAGGATATATTAGTCATATTACCCCACATATTGTGTAAAATTTTTGAGAAAATAAAAAAATCACTTTTCGAGAAAAACGGGTTTGACTGATTTTCGAAAAATAAACGTCATTCCGTCAATTTTGAAAAATTCCAAAATTTTCCTTCGAATTCCACAAGAGTGCAAAAAACCCTACAAAATGAGACCAAGATGAAGTATTTGCGATGATTCGTTCCAAAGATATAGCGTTACTAAGAAAAAAAGTGTTCCTTTTCCAAGAAATTTGGTAGCGCACGATTAAATGTTCAAATAGCCGTGACTTCGTAGCAAGATTTTTTTTTCCAAAATAAAAAAATACGGGTCACTTTTTTTTCGGCGAACAACAACATATTTCAATTTGAAAAAATTCTGTGATATCACGATTTCCATTTTAGCCTTGCCTGCCCGATTTGAGATGGATTCGGTCTGTAAGAAATTCGTGTATCTACAGGTATAGGAGGCAGGGTAGAAAATATCTTGCCCTACGTCCTATGACTTCAGCATATGCGCCGCTGTATGCCTCGATCGATTTCGCGTTATATCTGCAGGGGTAGACGGAATTTTCTGAGAATTAGGTTGAATCATATGTTGAAAAAACGGTACTATGTGAAATTGTAGGAATGCTTTTATATTATTGCAATTTTTCATATTTCAACTACTGGCATCCGACCCGACAAAAATTTGAGAGTTACGTTGATGATTGAGTGCCGAGCGTGCCGCGAATCGCACGGCATACTTTTGACGATATATCAAATAACTTTTTAGAGGCACGATATGGACCAGAGAAAAAATGAAATTCAGCGATCGCGTGAGATTGTTCAAAACGCTTGAATAATCGGTGACTGTAATAAAAGTTGTTGGTCCACCTGCCAGGAAACGTTTAGTGCAACGGGTGTGTGTTATGTGGTGCAAAAGTTGCATAATTTCAGCTGCACGACTACCGGCAACTTCCTTTACGTGATCACAGGGCCACCATCAATCATAGTTATACAATTATATATTTCTTTCATCAATTAATAACCAAATTGAATGAAACACACGTTACCACATCGCAGTAATTCACGGCTATGCGAAAATTGTTACAACGGCTTTGAAATTCCGTCTGAATCGCCTTCTTTGAAGAAAGGATCAATTAACCTCACGCTGTACTTCAGAACCCAATTAAAGACCTGAATGACGACAATTGCTGAGTATAGTTGACTTACTGATGATCGATTGTATGAGTATGAGTATATATATATATAGAATTATAGACATTAGGACTACGCGTACTGTTCTTTTCGACCTCTTGAATATGTATCGTAGTTTCACTGGCGAATAAGTGAGGAAGGAAACATTCATGTATCATTCAAACCAAATGTATTTTTCAAGTAAATGAAATGTTCTTTGAAAAGGATCCTCAGCAGGGACTCATTCTTCCTCACCTATTTGACGATAAATCTACGATGCGGTAGGATCATGGGAAAACTGACCGGAAGTTGAAGTAGAGTGCCTGTCAGCTATCTGTGTAAAGCTGGCATCAAAGATGTAGTACTCTTCAAGAACACCACTTTGTTATCAATATTTGATGGCTTTGGGATGTGACAGGCTTGTTTTTCACTTGCTGACCACGGGATGGAGTCCAAAGTGAATATGTGTATATTGGTGATGAAGGATCGGCTTTCTTGTACGTCGAGATACATGAGCCATTCTCAGTTGAGAAATGAAACAGTACAGTTATGAGCTTTTTGATACATTGCAGTGGATGAAATATTTTTAACAATTTTTTAACAGGATCCAGAAGATGGGAAGAGTATAAAAAATTCTTTTGAAAATGTCGCGAAACACTGAAAGCATTTTAAAGTACTCCGAAAAATCCGCATTTATACTTTTACGTAAAGTTCCAATTTATGACAGAAGATAAGTCTCGAAATACGACGTTAAAAAGCTTTTCATATCTCACAAAACAATATAAACTTCTGGTATCAAAAATATAATTCACGTGTGATAAGACTCGAAAAGTCAGCAAGCTACTGGCACTGAAGAAAAGAGAAATCTTATACATTAAATCAATTTTTCGATAGATACTTTCCACTGTGAGGATGGCTGCGCTTTTTCAAATGGTTGAACTACCGTCCAATTTTCATTTCACTTTTGGCAATCGGAGTAAAGTAGGTACGCATTTCGTGAATCTGAGTCTAATGTATGCATACGTGCCCACACGCGGTGGTCGAATGCTTGTAGAGGATTTAAGGCTCCCGTTGAGCTTTTCGCGAGGATTTGTACCAAAGTTTATACGGTGTGGAGGTAAAGCCAGAAGTAATATCCGGAAAAGCGAGGTCTTCCCCACGACCAAACAAAACCGTTGAAAATTCGTGTCAGAGGAGCATTTGCATTCTACAAGGTTGAACGCGGTGTGATTTTCAGAAATATTTCAGTTGGAGGGTGAATTTGTGAAAAGGTCGGATACGACCTTTTCCTCCTTTCACAAAACATCTTAAAATTCCTTAATCCCGTTAGAAAAAAGCCAGGCTCGTCTTCAAACCTCCAGAGGAAAATAACTTGAAATGAATGACTAGGAACGACACGAGCTTCACTCAGCGAATTGATCAACACTTTTTTTCATACAGACATGATCGATGGTGCAGCGGTTTGAATTAATTGAAATATACACGAAGTAATGAGCCATTGACGATCCTGAAGTCGATTGTGAACTAGAACCAATCTATGCGAGAAGGCAAACGGACTTGATCAATCAAAACGGAAAAATGAAATCTCGTCGAATCCAATTGCGGCCAACGTCACTGCGTCACGAATTACACGATCAGGCTTTTACGCCTGCTATTGCAAAGACGGAGCCAAAGAGATGAGACACGCACGTTTCTGAGCACTTGTACTTTTTGCTTTATATTCCTGAAAGAAGACTTATCCGGGTTCTCTTGTTCCAAAAAGGCGATCTTTCTGTTCTTAAACGACCAAAAAAGATTGATAATCCAAAATTCTTGGTAGTAACTCTGAACCAAGTACCTCAGAATAAAAATGTCGACCTTCTGCAAGGAAAGTTTACGTGCAGTTCTGTTCTAATTCAGTAGGAGGACACCTATGGAGTCCTCCCTTAATTATTCATCGAGCCAGATCACGATCTATGATGTTGAAGTTCGTGAAGCTTCTCAATGATGTCCTCAGACACTGTTCCATGTTCTCTGAATTGTCTGGACCGAAAGTGTTGACAAGTTCATAGACGTTATTATGTAATGCGAAAAGCGAGGCATTTGCTAATGTTTCAAAAACCACTAAAGTCCGTTAGAGAGTGAAAACTGTTAGATCTAGTACTCTCTCGTCGAGTATCTAACAAGAGGCTCTTGTGTTCGCTAACGATAAGCAATGAGGGTAAAAACTATTGGTTCAATCTCGTCGAGCTTTTTGCTCGTTTCACATCGTCACTCCACTGTATTCCAGTTCATACTCGTTATTTTGAAAAAATGATGCGATTAAAAGTAACAAAATTGGATCAAGAAGGAATTCTCTATAATAGCTATAATATTTCTCGATGATCTTATCGGCAACATTTTTCCGTTATCTAGTTGTTAGCTGGGAGAAGTTGAGAAAAAAAAACGGATGTTAAACCAGAGCCCGAAGACCATGGAATAAGAAGCGTAACGTTCGACGCAGAACATGCGGTTTAAACCGTATTCGAGCATAAAGCTGACATGAAAGGGCAAACTCTGCGAAGCGTGTAGAAAGCCGAGAACCTTTTTCTACATCTCATATCCTAACTGCAAGAGCAAGCATGCAGTAAGTCTCGATATGTGGAGAGGAGACTGAGCAATTTTCTTTTTTCTCTCCTCTTTAAATTGTACCGATCGCAATCTTTCCGCGCCACGTACATTCCGCGGCTTCGCGAGACTCTCGCGTAAATTGGTATCTATTTTAAATAACATCATAATCGATAATCGAACATTGAATATTGATTGAATTCATTTACTCGAGAGCTATGATAACTTTCCTGAATTCCCCGAAGAACAATATCGCAAAATTATGAACATAATTAGTTTGTTATCTATTTTTCGATTTAAAGTCTTTCAAAATGAAGGAAAATCTATTAGCTTTGATTGATTTCATTCTACCCTGCGATTTTACCGTGATACAATTTTTTTTAGTGATGTTTCGTTGTTTATAATTCAATTTTATAAGATTCCATTGCCATTGATTCAAAGAAAAAAAAACGAATAGCAATATTTAACTTAGTGTTGAATGAAAAAAAAAATTACCAAGGTGACAATAAATTGAAATTGAAATTCAAATTCAAATTCTAGGGAATAGTTCACTGAACGAGTAGATCTGATAGATTTTTCTTCATTTTGAATAAATTTGGATCGAAAAATTGGTATTACAGCTTTAGTTTATAATTTCCATAAGTTATCGTAGTTCACGATTAAGTAAATTTAGTTAATATTCTATTATTATTCATGAAACCGATGATTTGAGTGCCTGAACCTTACGTGTGTAGCTGTATGTGTCAAAAATCTGAATTCTGACGTCACAATACAAAAAAAAAATGTAATCAATTCGAAAACGCTGGATATAAAGAGTGGAATTTCTCTTACAACGCGGATATGATAATTAATTCAGGTATCTTCGGTAATTAAACTTCGTCCTAGCGTCCCGACGCAGGACGTCGGCTGAGAATAATGCATAATGCAATAGGTGTCGACCACTTTCCATCCTTCACCCGCTAGGCAGTTGCTGGGTACGACACCGACGCCTTCGCCTATGCGACGCGGCGCGGGCGTCTCTCGTGGCATAGTGGCACGTATAACGACGCCTGTTACACCCAACGACGTGTTCCCTTCGTACCCGTTGGGACGGCCAAACGATCGTGCTATAACTCGACAACGATGTACCTGATAATATTTTTCAACCCAAATTATAGTAACGAAGTTTTTTCCTGTCCGACGTCTTTAGTGGGTTGACGCAAAAATTAATTTTTTGAACAAAAAATTGCGATTATTATTATTTTTTTTTTGCGAGGGGACAGTTTATTCATGATTCGAGTGCCACAGTAATTTTTTGGCTCTAAGGAGTTCTAAATTTATTACATTAAGTTAATCTCATTTCATCTTCTTCTTCCTAAAAAAAATCCTTTGCCTTAATTTGAGATGACTATCTGAACTTTTTTTATTAAATTTTTGTCCTACCCGTTGATTAAAATTAATACGTACAAATTAAATTACCTTGACTTTCTTTTTTAAATCTTAAACTCAATTTGCCATAATTCGTTTATTCCATTATTTCTTCTCTCTCAGTTGATATAATAAAAAATTTCAGTACATTTTTCATATTCTTTGCTCATTCAAATCAGTTCATGATACTTTTTTCTGCTCCAGTTAATCCTTAGTTAATTTTTATCATTTCAATAATTATTTCTCATTAATTAGAGTGGATGAAAATTATTTCACGGCGCAATTGACACGTCAATCCAATAATTTATTTCGCCCCCGCTTTCTTGGAAGTCAGACTTCAACGCGTGAACGCGTGCTTGCACGAAGAAAAAGCCCTAGCGCGGAAAGTAGATCATTTACGATGTGCCAACTGTTCTTTTCTCACTGTACTTTAACTGGAATTTCTATGTTGAATATTTTTACACCCTGTACGTTTCTTTCTCAGTAAATTCGAATCATTTGAATTATTTCTCATCAGTTCTAGTGAATCAACATGAAGTCATTCAGCCATTGACACATCGACATATTTCCCCCTAGCTTTTTGTGAGTGAGAAAAAGACAGAAGATCGTTCGACAAGTGCGGAAACTGGGTTATTTCAAGCTGCGCTTGCGCCACAGGAAAAAAAACTCCAAGTGCGGAAAGTAGATCATTTACGATGTGCGCATGCGCTATATGTTATTTCTTTTACTCTTCCTGCACGGGGACTTTTCTGTTCGGTATTTTTACACCCTCTATGTTTTTGCCACAGGAAGTTCCTCGTACCCACGACGAACGAGGAGGACGAGATTTGAATTGAAGGACTTATTCCGCTTTGACAATACCTCTTTAACAATGGGGGGGGAGGGGGGGTATAGTACCAACGAAATAAATCAACCGTTCCAAAGAGCTAATCAGTTGATGACGGTTAACTCGAGGTTGGGCCAAGTTAGTAGCTTTGGATAAGCCTCTGGGATGTCTGGCTAAACAATGACGGTCCAAATTCTAAGCAATTTGTGGAGGGCGTCTGGCGCATTACATGGAGCAGCGGCGATAACTATAACACATCTATTGTTATAAACTTTGAAATAGATTAGGGAACCTTTGGGCTTCGATCTGGGTCGATAAACGAGCAATCGTCGAACCGAGGCTCAAGGCTCGGAGCTACTGATTCAAATAAATCGTTCAATTCAACACACCACACTCTTTTTCTTCACCGTGCTAAACCGTGCATCGCGAAGCTTGATACCAAACTGACCCTTTTAACAGCCGCTTCACAACCATGCGACACCTGACACCGATACGCCCCTCGGTTTATCTAGCGCAAACAGTGTTCAAAAATGGATAAAAAGAGTGGATCGTATTTTTTTCCAATCATCAATGTCACGAATGATGCAATGTCACTCATTTATTCGTTCGATTTGTTCAGCTGAAATATACACAAGACCACTCTCAAAACTTTGGAGCATCGTTCATACCGTCGGTTGTGTTATCTCAGGCATTTGTACAACGCTCTTGTCCGTCTGGCTTACGGCTATGGGATTCGGTCCTTCTTTTATTTTTTTAGGAGGAGAGAAATGCCAGCAGCTGGACTTTCTTAAGTGCGAGTTAACTATATGTACCGAAATTGATATTCAGCCGAGACACAGAACGACTATCATATCATGCAAAACTGCAGTCCATTATTGGCTCTTGCACAAAATCTTTGGGCTTATGCAAATTTTAAAACTGAATACCAGCTCCAGCTACTGGCACCATCTGTGGAAGTTTTAGTTCTTAAACTGTTTTGCATTTTGTTAAACTTCGGTGTAGGTCCAACTTCGCTATTGCTAAGGTACTCGACGTTAGTTTCCCTTAGATTCAAATCGTAGATTTTCCGAGGAGGGAAACTACCTCAAAGTATGATAAGGTGTCTCATCCATTTTAGGCCCAATATCCCAGGCAGTTCGTAAAGAATTCTACAAGAATTTCATAGAATTTAACACCTTCACAAATCCTGGGTGACCGTTTGACTAGTATTTCACTAGCCCTCCGTCATTTCAAAAGCACTTCATATAATTTCAAAGCATTCACGGGAATAGAAAAAATGTTTGAATTTTTCATTGCGATCAAGGAGTAATAGCTTCAATTATTATATGAATAAATTTTTTTACCACTTCACCATTTTTGCTACTTCGAAAATTTTGAAAGATTTTGTGCCTTCAATCAATTATATATTCCGATTACTGATAACTTGTGTATCATCTACTTGACACCAGTAAATATTGCCTCACTGGTCACGAATCACGATAGCGATCATTTTTCAAGTGCAAGTAAATATTTGTTAGAATCGAGTAAATATTGTTCGACTGTGAAAGTAATTACTCGATAATATTCGAAAACCCGATTACCTACTTGAATCAATAAAAAAAATTTACAGTCTTTCGAACCGTTTCATAGACATTTTTTCTGTCAACCAATCGAACGAGATTTGAGAAATTTTCGGTTTCATCAAATCAATCAACCTTTCCCGGCGTTTTTTAATTATTAAAATGGGTGAAAACCGTACCACCGTTCCGCATTTTACTATGACCAATATTTTATTAACTAGCTCTGACGATCCTGCAGGCAAAATATTTCTCGAGTTGAAATTTGTTAGCGTCTACGTCGACGACGACTCAGGACGGAAATGGAGTAAAAATAACCGTAGAGTATCCTCATCTCTTAATTTTTTGTCACTCTGCATTATGTGGTGAATGCCTAACGACTGAACAGTCCGAAGTTGGCTGGAATCTAGAAACGAGCTTTCAGACAGTTAGATTGGTTCAGGAGTGTCTGAGAGCTTATTTCTCGATACCAGCCAACTTCGGACTGATCAATTGTTAGGGATTCACCCTGTATGCTCTCCGAAAGAATCACGTGACGGTCTGATTGTGAGATGTCGACGACCATTAACGACACTCTCGACAGTTTCCTACTGTCCAATAACAATCTGCCACCTGAACTTTCTGTGTTGGGCCAAGGTGAACTATCGAAACGAAACTGATCGAAAAACCCAACTCCCAAAGTACCACGAGCTATTAAGGTCACGTGGACGCCCAGCGGTCAAAGGTGCGGCGATTGATTATACGTAATTTACTTTCACTAGGTAATTCGCCTCTTTAGTCGTACAGCTAGCGAATTCTGAGAAGCTACATGATTCAAACTCAAATGGCTATTAAACTCTTAAGAATTAAAGCGAGTTTGGGCTGACTATGAGCCAGCCTTTGAACTTCCCGTTATTTATTCTGTCTCCAGCTGTAAATTGACATCAGATTCTTGATCAGCGGTTCAAAAAACCATCGAGCATCAATTTCTATGAAATTTCCGATGTTTTTAGTTACTTTCAGAGCAAATTGGATTCGTAATTTGAAATTCCGTAAATCTGACGTTAGATTCGTGATTAGTGGCCTGAAAAACCGTCGAGTACCAATTTTCATCGAGATCCGAAAGTTTTTTTTTTAATTTTCTGTTGTAGTGTATTGAATACGCCGAATTAAAATTCTGCAAAACTGGATTCAGATTCATGATCCAGTGACCCAAAAAACCATGTGGTACCAAATTTCATTCGAATCCGTTGATCCGTTCTCAATATATTGTCATTTTTATTGTATTTTCGAAAATTTAGTTATTCAAATAATTCAGCAAGAAACCGATCAAAGCCAAAATCTAATCGGTTCTAAGTTTAGGTTGAAACAATTGATTACTAATATCAACAAAAAATGAAAGTACAGTACATCAATTTTTATGTTATGTTTCGAAATGAAAAATCAGCACGAAAAACTTGATTGGACATTTCTACTTGACATGGACGAGTAGATGATGAGACATTGGCTGTCTGTTTGATGGGTTGCGTGAAAAAAAATTTGACGTAAATTGAAAAATGTTCTCTGTGGTCACGAAGCTGGATATAATGGAAATTCTATTCTGTGAACTGGAATATTAATGCATTATAGGTAAAGTAATACAAACCGTCAGGAACAGGGGTTTGAAAATTATTGATTCACTACTATGAACCGTTATAACGTGTAGAAGAAAATTGTCCACGTGGTGGTTAAACTCGTAACCGGTATATAGCTACTTGTATAATTTGATAGCGTTTACTCCAAGTTTTCCTGCAAAATAGAAGATGAGCTAATGTAAGAAACGTAAGTGTGGCTAATTTAAAAATAACCGGTTCACCTCCGGCGGGTATCTTCTTGCTGAATAATTTCCACTCACAGCCGAGCATTAAAACGGACTACAAAGTTGGTTTTAATTAAAACCATAAAAAGATGAGGGCTACTAGTTTTTCGAACGAAGTATGAATGAAAATAATGAATCAAGCAGTGGCTCCCTCTGGCATTGGGCAAAGATTCAAAATTCAAAATCACGTGTCACTTTATTAATGGAGATAAACTAGACGCAGAGAAATTTCCATTTCCATTCAAGAAACTATTTCACAAAGTTTTCACGGTTTCATAGAAAAGTACAAATATTTATTTGCCAGTATAGCCTGTGCCTGGTTGATTTTTTTTGTTTTTTGTTTTTTCAAAAGTCGCCTTGGAAGTTATCGCTACTTTTATTTCGCCAGGGGCAGCCGGTTTCCAGTGTTTTATTTATACGCATACTGCTGGGTGATTCTGATCCACGTTATAACGCGGCATTTGCGAAATCATAAATTACCTTGAATCAATATTCGATACCAAAAATAAAAAATCTACGCTGTTAATAATGCCATACGGTCACGAATCCAAGTTAGCTACATGTACATGAAATTGTAAGAGAATTCGCACAATCACAAATTTTGCAATCCAGATCGATTCCAGAAACCAAACTTACCAGAAAATAAATTAATTGTATCACAATGGTAACTTTTTATGGAAAATTGAAACACAGTTGATGAGCTTTTGGGAAATTCCAAAAAATGATAGTAGATCAATTTTGATCGAAACTTTTTTTTTTACTTTGAAAAAGCACTGTAAATTCTTGTTACCAAGTCGAGTACGCCTGATTAGTTTCTGAGCTCGAAAAAGCGGTAAATATTTTTGAGGCACTAGCGACCTGGCGTTGAGGCGGCCACTGCCGCTGCCGGATCAACCGGACGGACCTGCGTCCACACGAGCACCGCCAGTCTGCCTAGGACAATATTAGACACACATGCGTCCGTCTCTACGTCCGTTGGCACCCGACCCGCATATAAGCTTCGAACAACGGGTGTCTGAAAGAGTTTATTAATCCTATTAAAAAGGAAATAGTACATTGTGTATTAAGGGCGCAAAATACTATTTTTCGAGTGTGAAATTTGCGGTACGAGCCGAAGGCGAGTGTACTGCAATCACACTCGCCAAAATAGCCTTGCGCCCGTGTGGCACACAATTTTTGTCTCAACACCTGGTCTGCAAAAATGCCTCTTTTCAGACCGAGTGAGCGGGCGCAAAACGGAACTTTGCGCCCGAGGGCAGGAAAAGAGTCGTTTGCGCCCGCTTTAGGCGGGCGCAAAGCACATTTCCGCCCGAGGGCCGAAAAGATCTGTTTTGCGCCGGCTCAAGAGGTATGAAAAGTGGCATTACTGACCAGTGTGAAAAATACTTTTCAGACCAAGTGAGCGGGCGCAAAGCACTTTTCCGCCCGAGGGCCGAAAAGATCTGTTTTGCGCCGGCTCAAGAGGTATGAAATGTGGCATTTCGCGACCGGGTGTGAGAAAAAAAATTACGTGTAACGCAGTCAGAATCTGAAAAAAAATTCAAAATCAAGAACGTAGGTTTTAATTTCCTGTTCAGTTTTATCCGCGCGAAGGTATTAGATAAGAGAATTTACAGGAAATACTGATATTAATGGTCGACGTAGTTCCGGGTCTACGTAATTATTCGAGAACTGATTGAGAATGGTTCATTAGTTTGTTTCGTCAAGGACTGATAGTAACATTCCGATAACGCGAACCTCGAGAAATACGATTGAAAACCGCCTCTGGCGACGTCGATATGAGAGGCATAGACGAGCGAAATTACGAATTCGTAAATCGGATTATGGGTCAAGAATGTTTTGGCCATTACGTGCGTCGGTCTTGAGTCATTATCATTTTATTAGCATAAACACACCTGAACGAGGTCCGCCACCCAGTTATTCCGTACGCGACGATAGTTAACCTGTGAAACATTTACTGCGCACCGGACAAATATTACCATGCAAGAAGAATTTTAATGCCCTAAATACGCCGCCATAAGTACAGTACACAAAACGGAAGGAATGATCAGAATTAAAATAAGAATAACGGTCCCCCTTCATTGTCCTCGGTCCCTATTCCCCTCTCTCTGCCTCTTTCTCGACGAACATCCAACGTTCTGGTCCCTCGGTATCGAAGAAATATTTTAGCCATGACCCAATGATCCCAGGTGACTCCTAGACTCGTGTGGCGTCACGGGAGTCTCATCATAGGTATACGAACGTATGTTTGTTATAAAATAATCGATATCTCCGATCTGTGTGTTAATAAATTGCTGCCACGTCACGAATGACGCATCCAGTAATGTACCAGTTTCCCCCAGAAGAGGCAATACCGCGTGTCAATTTCGACGTATAATCACCGTCATCTGTCATCGGCGGGTGACGTCACTGGGTATTGATTAGATCGTTAAACTATTGATTATCTTCGAGCTATAAATTATAAACTTGTACTTACGGTTCGCTCTCTTTTATCTTTCTAATTACTACTTCAAGCGGATTTATTCATCAGATGTGGTATTAATGGCTGACGCATCAACGGTACATTTCACTATGATATTAAACCCCGGTTGGATCGACGGAAAATGTTGGAAAATCGTCAAATAAATAATCCGACTGATGCGGATCAGCCCATTAGCCGATTTGAATTATCGAGGACCACCGAATTCGAGTTAATCCATAGCCTGTTGATCGAATTATATCCTGGTCGGCATTGATTACCCGCAATATTATATTTTTTACAGAATTCTTCTTTATTCTTTTTCAAAGCAGTGCGATAGGTTTCTGAAGATAAGTGCCCTGAGTTTTTTCTTCTTCTTTCACTGCAGTCAGCTTGGATATTCTGTTCACAGTTTCCGCCCGGAACCAGCTAAAGCGCTTAATGTACGTTTGACTTGGTTCTGCTCTTAACTTTTCCGCTATATAGGGCAACACTTTCTTCTCTTTTGGTCTGTATGAATAACAGGAGGTGAAATAAAAGCGAGAAATAATGAATGTTAGTTCGAAAGCGGAATTCCGGAAAAATATTCATACTCTAGTAGCGAAGCATTAGCTAATATTCTTATCACCTCAGGGTCTTAAGTATCGACAAAAACACCGTTTGGAAACGAAACCAATGCCTGGAGCTGTTATTTGACATCGGAGCTGATTATCCGTTGATATTCCAGACCATGAATTCGATCTAAAAAACATTTCGACTTTCAGAGAACAGAAAAAAAAGAAAAGCTTTAGAATCTTCGTGACAGTTTCGAGCTGAAACTTCGGTAATGATGGTTAATGACTTTAAGCCCTCTTGATATTATGAAAGGGGAGGAAGTTGGAGGGATTACATGAGTTGGGCTATTACAACGAGAAAACTCGTTCAGGTTTGTTGTGGAGATAAAATTGTGTGCGGTGGTATCGTAATCAGAGACAATTTTCATCCGCGTTTAATGGCTTCCAGTGCATTGACGCGAACCGGAAGTCAAACTACAGATGTCGAGCCCTTAGTGTCGGAATCCATATTACTATACACTAGACTCCAAAGCACACATAGAAAGTGCGATCAGCTTGTACAAACCTTGTTGTTGCGATAAGTACTGGGCAGACAGGCCCATTCTGCGTAGCTCATGTGTACCATGATTATTCTGATTAACGTTCACCAAGCTGTTATCTACTCAAAAAATTAAACCAATTAAACTTCACTCAATAATCGATTCAGTTTCATCCATCATTTGTCACTTGCTCAAAAAATTTACAAGATTCTCCACGTCACTAATTTTTTGACCACAGAATCTAGCTGTCATGTAAAATTGTTTGAGTCAGTTTCACTTTTTCTCGGATCTACGATCGGATTGAGTTCATGGTTCGAGTACCGAAACGCGACTGTCAGACGGAAGTGAGGCCCGACTGCGGCCTCAGATTTCAAAGTCCTACAAGTTCGTTACCTTCACGGTTCGGCACACTGTTGGAGAAACACTGTAACTTATCAGAGTCCACAATGAGTTTATGTACACGTGAGTCCAGCCGGTTTGACGTAAACGTGATAAGAATACGTTGGACGGTTAATTTTCGCGGCAAAACGACACTCTCATTGAATTTGAATGTGTGACTTGAATGATCCCCTTTCTTCACGAACTGCACTCTGTGCGAGTAGCTGCGGAGCAACTGCAGAGGCTCAGAGAAATGACTTCGACCAACGACGACTCGCTGCTAAGTGGTTGTATGAAAGAATGCCATAGGGTAACGTGTATGACACGGGGCGACCAGGAGCGTATCACAAAGATACCCGTGAGCGTAGTACTACAAGCTTCAAACATGTCCCATTCAGGATTTTTGAATGTGGCAATTGGCTTTTAACGACGTCCTCCTTAGTACCGAAAGATCGAGATTGTGAATCGTCAGATGACGAGGATGACGTCAACGTATCAGTTACAGTAAACAGTCATCAAAATCAAACTTTTTCACTCATCTGATATCTTTGATAACTGTGATAAGCTGTAGTCGACGATTTTCAAGATCAATGATTTCATCGCGAACCAGAAAGGGATTGAAAACCGAAAAAAATCATTTCCATACATTTGAAATCTGACGAAGCTGATAGTAGCATGATAACCTAACCTAACCAGTATTGTTCCATTTTTTGATGAAATTAGTTGAACGAGCAATTAATTCTGATTACCCGTGACGTCAGGTTTCGTGGTTTTAGTGCCACATTTGAACAATTTAAAGTATCGTCCAATAGAAAGCGAGAACTAGGAGTGGGTTCCTACAGACGACGCTAGATGGCGGGCTTGTTGTACTTTACAGTGACGTCATAGCGTGGCGGGAAAAAGATACAATTTCAAACGTTACAGAACTTTGAATTTACAATGTATTATATTTTAACAATAATAATTAATTGACGTTTTAAATTTTTTAATTCATCGCACTAGACGAACGAAACTAATTAATAATTAATTGATTTGGTTTTCCTAACCCGGTAAATTTGAAAATCCAGAATGTAACGATTGCGAACGATAGAATCGCCCAAAACAATATCAAATGACTTTAAATCTTTCTTGACTAACAATTTGTCACCCGAATTAGGTTTTTTTTCGTCCAGGCATCAAAATCAACTTTTTCACGCTTGTTCTCGATTCCTCCTGCTTGTGACATGAATATCCATTATAGCAAATGAAAATAAAAAAATAGTGGTAAATCTAACTTTTAGCTTCGGGTCTGGGCTCCGATGACAGAGGCTCGGTCACTGTCGGCAGAGTTCTAAAGCCTGTAAGTACTGCGTCGAAACCACATGCTGGACTGTAGATTCTACACTCATGATGGTCGATGTTGAACACGGGTGTAAGTGAACGAAAGGGCTTGGGAATGCAGGGCTTAGAACGTGACTCCACTGACATAGTGACCAATCGTATCTTGGTTTGAAAGGAGAATTTTTATGGGCTTATTTATGATGAGGGTAGTGTTCAATTCTCTATTCATTATGGAACCTCTGTTCGTCATGACAATAATTTCATCGTTGCATCGCGTCGTATGCGATTGTAGATACTGATTTCCTGTAATAAGAATCTCTCGTATCACATTGCAGTCTGTAAGGGGTTTTAATTATAGTCCATAGAAACGACGTTAGATCGTTTTTCTTGGCCTCGAAAGTCAGCGCATTTGATCAGCGTGCATATTGAACAAATAATACAATATTATAAAAGAGTATCAGACATGGAGCCTGATGAAACCACAGTAGTCTACGACTGCAGGCCTCTCAATGCGGGTGCTACAGTTACATCGCGTTTAGTGAGTGAAATACGATTCTCAGTATTAAAAAAGTTGGGTCTTTTGCTATACCACGGGATATGCGGGAGTGAACAATGAATAACGAACAGCGATGTGGTTGACAAAGCTGCTTCATGGTTTGGGGAAAACTCTACGATAGATTGGAAGTGGGTTACATAATGAGCACTTTCATGCATGCTGCAATGAAGAAGGAACCCACAAAACACTCTATAATCTCACTTTCCTAGGTTTATACAGTAATTTTTTTTCTTCCAATTAAGCAAATTTCTTCCAACCTCCAGACGCGAATGTGCCTTTAGAATCCTACCCACGATTTGCAATTGTGTGCTGGAGTTCTGCCAACGGACCGAAAAGCCTATTCCTATGCAACCAGCGATACGAGAGTGTGAGCTGAGGCACAGCTAACCGGGCGTTTGCGGGCGATATACCTACTTGACATGATCGATGATGGAAGCGTACCGTTTCCTCACGAGAGGTGGAAGTTTGAAATTGTCCTTTGAAATTTTTGTTCTACTTTGTGCCTCCGATCAGGGAACAATCGCCAAGATTGGCACTTCCAATGTATCTTTATCGTCAGTTCGGGTATCTCGACTGACAGTGAATGGGTTTTGCCTTTGTGTGTTTGACGATGGACGGGTACGTTACATTTCATACCGAATACCGCGCACCGCCGCGATGTAATAGGGACATTTCTTCCCCACAGGCGAACCTGGAGAATTCCCAGAATTCCTTAGGGATATATAACGAAACCAGACGCACATCGCGGTGTATATACGCATACCTCTATCCTGCCTAGAGTTTATTTTTGACTCGAAGCAGAAAAAGAAGACCCGAGGCGTGGACCACCGCAGATAATATCATCCGCTCGGTGCTGGAGGTGCTTTACGATTTGGCGGATACAGGAAGTGGAAAAATATCACATCGAGGACTTTGATCCTCCGAGTTCATCAACTGATTCCTTGGTCTTCGCCTCGGTCTTCGCCATGTTCGCTGCTGGCGGCGGATCGGTTCGATTTGATACAACGGTCTCATCATCATTCGCTGAAAGTCTGTTTCCGTACATTTGTTGGTTCGTTAGTCTGTATAATTTGGCGGTAAATCGAAAGGTGAATCGGGATGATTCGCCGTGTAGTCTGGGAAAGATCTGGTCGAAATTGCGCTCCACCACCACGAGAGAGCGGCCTTGTAATTTGAATTTCTCTAACCGTTATGGAAGCTGCAGGAATTCCACATTGCTGCAAGAATGCATTCACTGTACGGCTATACTGCAGGGCAGTCAGTTTCTCACAGAAAAGTAGGTATAGAGAACCCGGAGTCCACCGCATATTGGATTTGCTCCGATCATATCGTTGCACTGGAGGAAATGACCCCGCGTTTACACGGTAAATGCGGATAATTTACCTTCCTATGTGCTTCAAAGTGATTCGATTCTCCACCAGGGCAGCCCCTACAGTGTTCGATTTATATTGCTAACGATGTTGGACATTTTATTCAGAGAACTCGTCTTATCGAACGCGTTATCCTCAACGAGGGGTTCTTACCTTGGGAAATCATCTAAGAACTCTTTCGAGAAGTCTCGAGTTTTCTGTGTGAGGACTTCAACCGAGAGCAGTCAGCGCTCGAAGCGGCCAAAAAACACAGTTTCAATGTGCAAATTTAGATCGAGAAGATTCAATACACCAAAAATCGCTGAATAGTGGGATCAATGCCTTAAACAGGTGATGGGGCCCAAAAATCATCCGATTTGTATGGAAAACTTGGAATTTTTTATCTCGTTTTGGATCGCTATTTCGAATTTTGCAATTCTGATGGAAATGATGGAAAATTAAAAAGACCTGAATAATTGGCGAATACCAATTTTCATGCCAATCAAAATTCATAGAGGCGACAATTTCACTGAAATGAAATTTGACTTTTCCCTGACATTTCCTGCAAAAAATGAACTATTCCCATCTCTTTTTTTTAAAAATCCAAATAATGTCAAGCTTGGATTCTAAAAAGTGTGATTTTGTATATGTTAGGATTGTGTTTTTGGAATTGTAGAATTCAAGTCGACGCTAGGATACAAGATACTCGATAATATCATCTATTATTCAAATAATTATCAGAAAAAAAGAAGTACAAGGTAAAATTTCCTGTGGATCAGTGGTATTCCCTAACTTTTTCCTGACTTTTCCCGAAAATAGTAATTCCCTGACTATTTCCAGTTTTCCAGGTTTTTCTGCTGAGTCGCCACCATGAAATTAAAATGAGTGTGATGCTTGTTTTGCTGTACAGACTTAAAGAGCCCATTGAAAATTAACAAAAGATCTTCAGGAACCATTTCGTAATCGGATTGTATGAAAATGCGAAATACCGAGGATTACTGTCAAAGTTCATATCGATTTGCAGTTTTTAGACATCTGAAAAGTTTGCCAATCTGTTCCCACTCATGTGACTTTCGGACGCAGTCGAGTGAGATCGGCAATCACCGGAAATCATAGAAAATTGGAACCAATTTCACCGAGTCCATCGAAAGTTGCTCAATATACAATTTATTTTAGCCTATTTCCTCAATTCACTTCTTGAAATTAAAAACCATTGAGAGTGCAATTGATTTGATAATTACTCTAATCGATTGAAATCTGCACTTGCAATCACTGCAATTCATCATCACCCGATCTATACTCTCTAAATTCTTTGGAGTGACTATCCAATCCATATACATATAAAAGTAAAACGTTACTAGTTCAGGAAGTGGAACTGGAAGTCACTGTAAATCTTTGAAGATCAATATACAGGGTGAATTCCTAACGATTATATAGTCTGAAGTTGGCTAGAATTGAGAAATGAGCTTTCAGCACGCTTCCAGACAGTTCGATTGATCGAGAACGGTCTGAAAGTTTGTTTCTCGATTCTAGCCAACTTCAAACTGTATCATCGTTAGGAATTCACCCTGTAGATGAGGGATTTCATCAAACAACTGATTTTCAGCGAATAGCGCCTCAATGCGGGATCTAAGTCTGTCCTTTATTGGTTTGATTTCCCGTCCACATTACGATTGCGGTTTTGGTTAGAAACAAGAGAGGCGGGTTCCCATGGCAACAGCTGTCTCTCTTTGACAGGTGACAAATGGCGAGATTGGGATCCGCGTCGTGTTAAAAGATGCGGAAAAAAAATTCGCAGCTTTTGACGTTTACGGTACAATGGCTCGGCGGATAATACGACGGGACGTCAAACGTTCCAGAAAGATCACAAGAGTGAAAATCCCTTCGCTCGTCGTTTCGGCGATTAAAAATCTTCGAAATTCGAAGGGATCCACGTCGAACAAGATCGTCAACTACGTGGCCAGGGTGTCGGATATTTCAAAGGCGTCTGCCAAACGTCGGGTGAGAATTGATCCCAAAATTAAATTGTTTGACTCACATCAAACTTCTTCACTTCCGTTTCATTTTCACACATTTCCCAGGTAGACGTCGCGTTGAGACGCGCGGTAAATTACGGAGTCCTCAAATGTCACCGAGGTCATTATTCCCTGGACGTGGAGTCTCCATGTTTCGACTATGCAAAAATGCGGTCGAAATCGTCGAGGAGAAGAGCGACGACCCTAAAGCGCAATTCTACCTCTCCAAAAAAGTCCATAAGAAATCGAAAGGGGGTCAAGCCGTTTTGTATGGTGGTCCGAAAGGCGCTTTTATCCGTTCGTAAAAGATCCAAAAATACTCGGAGCAAATCATCGCCTCATCAGCTATCAGATATGTACTGTAACCCGAGCTACAAGGCTTCGACCGATTCTTCAGTCGCCTCTAGTCTCTCTGGCAGAAGCTCCGACCTTCAAGAAACCTCTGACTTTGTCAGGGATCAAGATTGACGCTATTTTATCGATTTTAGAACGAGATAAACGATAAGAAGCATCGAAAACTTGTAGCAACGAAATAAATCCACTTTGTGGTTCATACGTTTTTGACGATAATTATTTGGGACCGTTTATGATGGTAATCGAGCGAATCTATCATGAGCTCAGTTGCTTAGTTGCTGCATTCGATTTACCAATCGTTAGAGCTCAGCATCGCTGCCAAGTGTCGACCAATTAGGATCTCAATTAACGCCACTTCTGACCTCAGCCGTATCTCGCGATACTCCTATACTGCTGAATCGTCATTTTGCATTGAAGATAAACTCACAATTAGTATTCTTGAGGCATCAATCTAACTTTTCTACTTATTTCAGTAAAAGTTCTGACGGACAACGGAATCGTTTGTCTACAGGCTTCGCGGAGACCGAGAATTTATCTCCTATAGCTTACGGTCAATCGATACGGTGGCAATGACTGATAACTGGAGTCGCAGCTGTCGACAATTACCATCGAATGAAATAAGTTTTTCCCTCTCAAAGAGAAAACAAGACTACAAATTATTATGTTCCAGGTCGTCTGCTCATTTTCATTCAATTCTTAGCCTGTATTCGCAGAGTGATCTCGACGACCATTCGAAGAATTTTTCATCTCTTCTGGGTGTGGTGAGGAATCTACTTTCTCATCTCTTGCTTTTGTACGGGGACACTGATCCGTCAAGGTGCAGGATCTGGGTATGAGAATCTGTTTTATTGAAATATCACTGGTCTACTGCTGATATAACGCGGTGCTTTATGCTCTGGGCGTGTCTGTCGAGGTCAGGTTAGGCTCACGTCGTAATTGATCAATGCCTTGGTCCAGACACTGGTCTCACGTTCTCGTTACACGAACGATACGGTAATGGCTCGTTATCAGCATCAGCCCACAGACGACAAAAAATCGAAGGGCATCTGTCCTCTGTCAAGTTCATGAGAATAACGAAAGTTGATGGCATCGCTGAGTTCTTAAAATTGAAAGAGCAACGAAAAATGTGCATTAAAGTATAGAAAGAGAAGATCGAAACGCGAATCGTCCAAGAATTGTTACTGCAGGCAGTGATGCAGTCAATTTTACGAGTTTTCTGATCGTGACATTTTAAGTAGCATCATGACGAATCGCTATACGTCTTTGTATTTTTTGTTTCCTTGAAATTCATCGTGGAAAACGATATATTTGCAAAAATAACAGCACGGCGGCAATTGTTCTTTGGGTGGTTATCTCCTCGAGGTACAATGGTATACCGAGAGCAAAAGAAAAGGAGACTCAAAAAGCCAGAGGTTGAATGCCAACTGCAAAGTCCCGAGCAGAACTGCAGTGCTAATTATTAAATTGTGTAATTAATGCATACGTAATGTGAAATGCTGTAAAAAACCTCAACCTAGATTTCGCTCTGTATATACAATAAGAACGACATGAAATGCAAAAATTTTGTTTCACACAAAATATTCATCAGGCACAAGTGTTGAAGTTATCTAGGAAACGGGCCAACTTTTTCTACGTCCAATCGTCACCGACATTGAATTTTTTTTCGTCAAGGTAAATCTCGACAATAAGGTCGTGTCAAGGTTCCTCGCAGTTGCCGCATCAGGTCATTTGTACCGCCTGGATCAACTTCAATTATGCAACTTCGTGTCGCAGCACTGTTCCAACAATTATTACCAGCCTTTTGTTACCTTGCACTCGACCAGCCTCTCATCCAACGTAACTCAATGACTCATTACTAAATCTGTGCACTACCGAAGTGCTTCAGAGACTGTTTTTCTTCTCCCTCATTATTCGAGCCGAATCAGGTCACAGGGTCTCGCGGGTGACAAATTTCTTCAAATTCACCATCTCAATTCTTCTCATCTCACGTAGATTTGCATCAAGATCAAATTGACAGCGACCCACGATCTCAAAAGTTATTTTAGTCGTTCTGAGAAGAACCGTCATCGCCAGACATAGCGCCGGCGTCTACAACTATCGAGAGGCTTCATTCCGAAATAGACTCGTGGGTCGTGATCTACATGCGGAGGCTTTTTATTCTACTGATGGTGAGACTAGGAGTTGTACCTTCATTCTTATCAACGAGTGACCGCCATAGGTGCTCGGCACGCACTACCGTTACGGAATACGGATAGTAGCTCAAACCACGCGATATTCCTCTCGACTGGATTTCATCGGGACAATCAACCCAGACTATTTATTGCAAGCACTGGTTATATTACCTAATGGCAGCTTTTTTCAACCATTTTTACGACCTTCCTGCAAGCGAAGCTGCATGAAACCTGGATTTTACCAGAATGTATAAAACGGGCCAGAAGGAGTGACTAGCGTCTGATTCAACTGCAGAATTCTTATTCACATTTGTGAAATTCAGAATTCCCTGTGACTTGGTAGTCGAAGCTCAGCTTTCGCGAATGATAAATGAAACTTTATTCGGTATTTCATTGCACCTGGTAAATATACTTGTGTATATATTTCGCCCTTCAGAATGTGCCCACGTATTTCCTGCGCCTCCGTTAAACTAGGAAGTAGGGTAATAACTCCGTTCCACGATGTCTGCAGGACGCGGATAAATGATATAAGTGTAAAAATAAATTGGCACAATTCGTCGCGAATCTATAAGATACACGCAGAGCCCCTCGCGTGTCTGGGGCACCTGCAAAGCGTCTACCAATGTCGGTAAATTCGAGGTTCCATCAACCCGATTGAACAGTCCGACCGGTGACGGGGAGAAAATGGGAAAGTGGCGCATGCGCGAATCTTAGATGATCCTCTTTCGACCCCAGGGTTTATCTTGCACATGCGCAGAGCGTAGATGATCTACTTTCCGCCCTTGAGCTTTTTTCGCGGTCAGATTAATTGAATGTCGCATTCGTCGCTCAATCTACCTTTTAGACAATTGAGAAAGTTAATTCTGCAGAAATAAATTGCGGGTGGTGAAAAACAGTAAACTAGTAGAAAGTGAATCGAGCCAAACGTGGCGTGAAGTGTAAAGTAAACGTGGAAAAACGTGTGACTCAAGGACGAAATAACGCTCGTTCGGACCTGGATTGATCACTGAATAAAAGCGATCGAACCTCACGTGAGACTTTCAAAATATCTGGCCACTTAGGTGGGTAGCCACTTCAGTTATTTGCTGTATCATCGGACGTACAATGTACGCCGTACGCGTAGGCATAACGCTAAACGGCGTATCGTCGGCGTTAAATAAATGAATGAAACCTTTCTAAATTTAATGAAGAATTACGTAACGTGGCGGTACGTGACGTGGGCCTAGTCCCGTCGTACCAGTGACGCAGACGAACTTTTGATACATTTGTCCCAGACTCCAGATAGAGTGAGGGAATTACAGAGGCTTATTAATACACATCGTTTTATCTCTATTTTCCTGGTCGTAGGGATTGTATCGCCTGTGATGTTTCTTTTTTTTTTTTAATTACCTTCATTTTGTTTACCCAGCTCGTAGTAAAAACAGATGAAAAACTACTGCCGGATAGCAGCACGTGCACCGCTTCACTTGAGATTAATCGAATTTACCGCTAGCTTTATATTGACGCTGTGTACTTGCGATTACATACCTAGATTCTATACGGAATTTCATTTCTCGGTTATACCTCTACCCGCTTTGAACGCTGTGCGAGAAAACTATGGACTATTATATGCGTCACTTACTTATACCGTTAGTGAAAATCGCCGCGTTTGTACAAGAAAAGGAACTTGAACTCTGAAAAACCTCGCGGAGGTTGACAATACGCGCAATATATACGCCACTCGCGAAACACTCGACCCATCCATCCATTCGCGAATTACACTCAACGCCTTCGAGAGCAGCAGCTTTTTCAAGAATATTGTATCCCGAGGAGGAGTGATGTGCCATTATATTCACTGGATGTGGCTTTCATTTCATTCTCAATACAAACGAAGCTCTGACCAACTGATTGAAATCGATTTCCAGTTGGTTTAAGAGCATGCTACAGTCATTATTTACTCTTCTTACCGACCTTACCGGGTTTTCACTGATAGCAAAGCCTACGCATCGCGAGCGCGGAAAAGGAACCAAGAGTGCAATTCTAAATGGAATTCCGAAGATATATATCGGAAAACTTCTTTGTTTCATGCAACAATGAAGACGTATTCTTGAAAACTGCACAAAATGGTAATTGTTTGTGCAGTTTTCAAGAATACATCTTCATTGTTGCATGAAACAAAGAAGTTTTTCGATATATATCTTCGGAGTTCCATTTAGAATTGCACTCTTGGTTCCTTTTCCGCGCTCGCGACGCGTAGGCTTTGCTATCAGTGAAAACCCGGTAAGGTCGGTAAGAAGAGTAAAAAATGAGTGTAGCATGCTCTTAAAGCTGAGGTAGTCCACGACGGTAGTTCAGGCATTGTTTAGTCAGCCTTGACTGGTCCAGCTCATGCAGATTTCTATGGTGACACTGAAGGGAAAACTTGTATACTTTGTTCTCAAAATACAACAACTTTGAAAATAATCAAAGGAAACCAAATTGGTAGACTGGGTTCGAAAGCACACACTTTGAGCTTCTCTTTTGAAGAAGAAATTCGAACTTATCTTCAAAATCGTGGCCATCAGACGCTGCGGGATTAGAGCTTGCGAAAAGTGCAAATAAAAACGGTAACCACAGCTCTAGCTAAATAGCTAGAACCTTCTATAAGACTGTCATCGTACTGATTTTTGACAAATTGAAATTTGGCAATGATAACATCGAAGTACTTTACGTGAAGTTGAACTTCTTCGTGATTTTTAGATACATTTTCGCACGTTTATTCAAAAATCAGGATTTAGATCCAAAAACCCTTAGGCAGAAGCTTAGATAATGGGTATATTAACATAGTGTAAGCATTGCAAATCAATTAGATAAACGACTCGGGAGGATCGTGGTTACCGTTTTTTATCACTCGCTAATTTGCAAGCTCTACCTCCACTGCGTCTGAAGGTCACAAATTTTTAGAGAAATCAATTGACTTGTTCTTCAACTGAAGCTTGACTTATCTACTTTCAAACTTCCTCTCAGCTTCCACTATGCTTCACGAAGTTATCGTATTTTGAAAGCGAAGTGCGTTCTTACCCTGGACATAAAAGTGCTATAAAATTGTCATATGAACTCAGAATCGTTTCGGCAGCCATGAATAATGGCACGAATCTATTACACGTGGAAAAATCTCGACAATCGTCTCTGGCGAATCGCAGGGTTGAATATACTGCGAATATATACAGCGTTAGACCGTCTTATCACCCATGAGAGAGGAATACCATTACTATCGGTTTTCGGAACCGCAGAATTCCAGGTATTAGGTATGCGTCGGTGTATCGAAGCATATCTGAAGCATACCTCGAGCATACCTTAGCCGTGTGCTTCCACATCGTGGGCGGTCTAAATCCAGAGTATATTGAATATGGAAAGCTGTATATTTCTACATACTTTAAAAATCCCTCGAGCTTTCCGACGTGGATAAGTTTTTCATCTAAGCTTCCAGCACGTTTTCAGTTTTCGATGTCGTCGGAAATAATCCTCGAAACTGTTCGAAATCATTGCCAATTTCAGCGAATCTTTTCAAGGCGGCTAGCCCTTGGCACGAGCGTGTAGAGGCTGCAGGTAAACGTGCAAACTTGACCTTCTTACAGTGTGCAACTTGCAGCTAGCTGTGGGAATGGAACGAATGTTCGAACACGTGAGCGCATTTACCTTGCGATCCCAGGTGTTCCATAAGGTATTGTCAAGTCGTTGCATCAGGCCCGTTTAATGAAGGTACTTCCGGAATCGTAACGTAAGAGAATGACGTAGCTTCGAATCAGAATTAATCGCCAGAATCTAAGAGGCATAAGTCAATTGTATCGTTGCTCATATACTCTTCAAACTCTCCCATGGATCAAGATGTTATTGTATTAAGTCACACCGTGATCTAGGGACTTTAGATTGATCAATTGTTACGTTACGAAGATATAATTCGATTGAATTAGCTTAACGAATGTACTAATAGTTAATGGTCATCGATACTGTGGTTCTTTGAAGGTTGTTCTGCGTTTTCGAAAAAACGTCACCTTATGCAGAATTAGGATATAATTTTTTACCTAAAACAAACGAACTTTGGTATGAAAATTCTTGATGGTAATGTGCGTGCCCAAAAAAATGAGAAGAAAACTAATCAAGATCATTCAGTATCGAAGATGCTGTTTTTCTTCTGATTAGCGACGAAGATATTACCAATTCGCCTAATGACCGTGAGTGCAGGTTGTATCGGAGTCGTTAATTGGGGTCTAATATAATTTAACCTCAATTACGTATCGGTTGACTTTGGTACGCTGAAAATTGAAGAGAGGTCAACGTGAGTGGTTTTTTTTGTTGTTGTTAGGGCTGAATTATTTCGATCCATTACCAGTTATATAAAAAAATTATTCTGCAGGGTCGAGCTTCGGCACGTTGTGCTCATATCTCATTCTACACGTTCCATTATCACGATATTACACCTTACGGCTGGTTATTCGCATCGGCACTGCTAGTCTCACCAAGAGTATTGTGTTAACAATTTTGGAAAAATAAATGTAAACGCGAACTGTTATGAAAGCTCAATTGCACTGGGAACAAGTAACAACCGGTACGATGTTAACAGTCTCTCAGAGTCTGTTGTGGCTTTCAGTTGAAGCTTTAGATGTTTAACTTCGTGCATGTGCATGCATGCACTTTGCATTCTATGTATATGTACTTTTATTACAGGTGCGTCGCGTAAAGCCTTGTGATTATTATTATTATCGTCACCGAGATAACTATCCTTTTTATTATTGCATACTGCACTCGGTATGAAGTCGCATTAAACCCAGTGACTGAGATGTAAAAAATCGTTTCTACACTTTTCAAATGGTTCTTGTTTCAAGTTAGAGTTTCATTTCGACCTAGATTTCGACATGGCTTCAACGTCGTGTTTGTCTCATGCACAGTGTGATTATCGTCAACTTATCCCGATCCCCACTTTTTAATGAATGGAAAAACTAATACCTACATGCAAAGTTTGAAAAACAGGATATTAAACGACTCAACCTACTATGGATTCACGTAGCGAACCCAAGACGCGATGAGCGTTTGAAATTTAATAGGCCATCGGTATGACATAGAGGTAATACTCGAGCTGTACCTGATAACGTGACTGAGTACTGGGTCGGACTCGAAGGTATTTTAGAGATAATTTCGGCTGTCAGATCGTAAGTTGTGTGGTTCTGTTACCGAGCAGCTGGTATACTTTAAAACGCCCAAATTGCAGTCTTTCAAAAAGTACGTTCAACGTTCTCTGTTTCGTTTCATTATATTTCGTATGATTCTTCCCCCGGAGTGAAGGATCCTTTAATAATTCGAGTCACAATGAGAAAATGAAAAAAAGGGGAATGAGCCAGTAATTAATTGCGTAAAATATGATTCATTAATATTAAGATCACGCCCATCATAAGTAAAGCGAGATTATCGGAATGGGTGGATATGAATTATCGTACAATCAACCACACCGAGATCCAGACGCACAGATTGAAAGGTGCTATATTCATAGCGCTTCTGAAACGTTCATTTTTCTTATCTATAATGAAATTCGATTCATAATCTAGAATAAAAATGCACTTAATTTATATCTGAATAAAAATTGCGTCAACCATGCAGTAGTAAACATTTCAAGGTTACCGGTACCGGCTGCTTTCTAATTTGCTCAGGCTCCACGGCGCCAGGTGTACAAGAAAGTTCGATTAATTGTTCTATAATCGCGACTATAGGATCATCGACCGATATCGAATTAATTTCCTCGCAAAATTTCAGCGTGAAATGCGGTTGTGCAAACAGAACGGGAGTAAACCCAAGAATTTATACGCCCAAGGCAGAAAATCGATCCGTGGACCACGTGCCAGGGTCTTCACTTTCTGAGTGGTATAAGCTCAACGTTTGTACGGACAGCTCGTTGTGTGTACCTACCTGCAGAGGCATCGCTTTTCGCTACTGCGCGTATCACCTGCGTAATCACACTCTCTGTACAAGCATCAAGATTCTCGGTATAGGAAAGATCGATGCAAATGTCAATTTTAATTACTGAAATACAGTATTCGCGGATTGCAGAGAATAGGATAGGAAGTGTGTGTCATTGGATGAAATTTTATGAAATCGTACCATCTTGAATTAGCAAATATTCTCGAATTTACATCCATGTAATTTTGCACAATTTTATATAGTCTTATCAAACTTCATCTCAGTTCATGAAATTTTAGAAAATTACACAAAAACACATTTTTACTCGCAGAAAATTCACAGGATTAGGTAGAAGTGTGCTCGAATCTTGGATTGTCAGCTTTAAAATCCGTTTTTGACATCAAATCTACATCTGATCGTTTCGAAGTTATGCCACTTGAATCTCCCCCCATTCTCAACGCATGAAATGAGCCATCCTGTATATAAAAACGTTTTTTTTTTTTTGTTTCAGGCAAAGACCAAAAAATTTTGTTGAAAAAAAAACCCCACTCAAATTTGAATGCTTGATTTTGGATTTATCTTACATTTTTTTCAATTAAAATATTTGCTTCACGCAATATTAATGAATTTATTATTGGCAGTTGAAAGAATATTAAAATCGTCATAGAATTAGGTCAAGACGTTGAGTTACTTCTCTGAAACACTTAGAAAAAGCCTCAAATATTGTTTTCCAGGTGAATATTCCAAAAACCTGACGAGTTAATTGAAAGATTTTCTAACAATTTCTTCGGAATCCCCAATTCGAAGAATTTATTATTTATTATCCGAGGTTATACTGACGCACTCTGATTTTCTGAGAATCTATAACGGTTCGTGATCCGTTGCTAAAGTCTTCGGGTTTAGTAGAGGTACAGTAATTACATGAAAGTGAGTAACGAGCTTGTTAAGAAAAATTCTTATGCACCTAGAGGTAATGGTACTTGCATTAAAAACTGCAAACTAATGAATAGAAGCATTAAGGAAGACGTCATTAGAGATCACGATTCACCCGAGGCTATCAAAAGCACGTGCAAGCTCTGTTATCACTGTCGCAGATTTCGCGTCTATACCTATATATGCATTCTGGATGAGACGATAATTTTGATTTATATTCGGCTATGAGAGGACTCTCTCATTCTTCTCGGAGTAATTCTGTGGTACATGAGAATCTGACGAGGTTAGAGTTGAGATGATAACTATTAAGAGAATTATAGCAGCGTGCGTGTTCTTCCCGAAGTTTAGTACCTGCTTCACCTAACTGAAATTCGGTTATCCTTGTCTGATCCCGTACGGAAATATATATATGTCCAAGAATATAAATAATATACAAATGAGACATATATATTCTCAACATTTTCAAATATATAATAAATAGACAACTTTTTGCCGCTTTTTTTATATTTGATATATATATTCGATATATTTTTTTTATAATCGAAATACATGCGACAAATATATGGAAGAGGTATGTCCGTACGGAAATTGAATATTAATAATAAAAAGCAAATTTACGTGGTTCGACAGAGATGGAGTACTCATAATTGATTGTACACTGCCGCTGTCACGTATTTTTCGTGAAAAAAAAACAAAAAAAAACGCGAGGCTGGACCGGGATTCGAACCACGATCTTCTCAGTCACTTTGTCTTACGAATCGCCCGCTCTACCCACTGCACCAAACCAGCTATTGAATGTTGGTCCATCTTTTAGTGATTTATAGTTAGAGCTTCATATTTTCTGATAGAAAAATAGTGATAATCTGTTTGGTTGTAGAAATGCAGAGTGAGGATCTTATCGACCATATATGTGTCACATAAAAAAATCGAATAGATAATAAATATATTAAAAATATAATTATCCTATATACGAAGCATTAGAGTTGGTGTCGGAATCTCAAGAAATTTCGAATATATTTTACATATATGCAAAGTGTAAATAAATTATACATGACTTTGAAACGACATTTAATTAGGTTCAAATATATGCTTTATATATTTCACAAAATATATATACTTCCGTATGATAGTAACATATATTGTGATGTACCTCGTATTATATATATGAAATATATGTGCTATATGCTGCAAAAATATAAGCAGGAGATATAAGCATTCAAATATATAATGTATATATTTTGCATGCATTTCCCAACGCATATCGACCATATATATGTCAGATATAAAACTCAACATATATGTAGCATATATCTGTCACCTATATTCAATGATGATGTAGTGACATATATTGTGGTATACCTTGTGTAATATATATGAAATACATGTGCTATTGCTTCGAAAATATAAGCAGGAAATATGAGCATCGAAATATATAATATTTATATTTTTCATGCATTTCGCAACGCATATCGACCATATATGTGTCACATACAAAACGCGAATATATAATAAATATATTAAAAATATAATCATTATATATACGAAGCATTAGAGTTGGTGTCGGAATCGCGAGAAATATCAAATATATTTTACATATATGAAAAATGTAAATATATTATAAATTACTTATAATGGACATATATTTAAGCTGAAATATATTTTTCATATACTTCACAAAATACATATACTTCCGTACGGGATAACAATGAGTTGACTCGGTTATCGCAAAAGGTTGGAAGTCGGTCTTATCGCCGGCTGTTAATCCTCAAGGGTTTGCAGCCTACCCGATGAGATATTCAATTATGTAACATTCTGTAAATTGCAATTTGGCAACTTTTCCAGGTGATTCAATTAACATCAACTCAGCCACTTTCAGATCTGCTGAAAGCTATTTATGATGGATTAAAGCTTCACTCTAAGTAAGTAAGAGAAAAAAACCGATTCAGGGTAAAGTTGTTTTTTTGGTTAACTTATTTTGTTACTTCTGAGGTACAAAGTCGTTAAAAAATCGACCAGATAAAAAAGAGATGAAATAATGGCGCCACAAAAATCCAGTGTCGAGTTGATTTTTGTATTGAGTCTCATGAAGAATAATTGAATCATGTCAGTCTGGTCAAAGGTTCATTGAAAATTTATGAAATAATGGAATGATTATCTAATTTTCCATCATGAAGCGTCGAATATCGAAATTCTGTCTCGGATTCTTTTGACGATTGATAAAATTTGTTCACGCGTTAAATTGACCCCATAAACGACTCTCATTGTTGGCGTGGATTAGGGAAAACTTAGAAAAAGAAAAAAAGACGGAGACTTTAATGCTCTTCACTTATCGTGATTAATCAGCGCGTACCTAAATTATCTGAAACACTTTTTATGAGATAGTTCATAACCGCGTCATTATAGCCACAAACTGAACTACGATATCAAATAAATGACGATACTTTGCGGCATACTCGACCGATTTTCACTTACATCGTTGAGCTAATATCATTCAATCGTTTTCGCGGATGTATAACAGCGTCTATAAAAGTACGAAAATTGGTTTACAGTCTATTATACAGCGAAGGCGATGTCTCACAGTTGTTTGTGTTCTCATTTACATTACAACGATGATGAGTGCTCTAATTATTGAGCGCGAGAAGTGTTTGGAATTTTGACAAAATCGTCGACTGTTGACTGAAACCCGGCTCAAATTGTCCTGGGGCGATGGAATAATCAATGAATAAAATAAGAGTGCCTGCGAGGCGTTCGGAGTAGTCTGAATTCTGAAAGTTGGTATAATTGACGGTGCGAAATCTCCGAAACACGCGATGCCCCCTGTTATTGAGAACTCGATGATATAAACCAAATAATCATTTATATCTACGCACGTTTCTGCGTACCCATTCGAAGAAACAGATTCGACGCTGAAGAAAACTTCTTCCAAACATTTATATAATGCGTAGTTTTAAAATAGTAACAATCTCAGATTTATCACCAGCGTTATTCAATCGTGGGCGTTGGGTTCAAAGCTGCGCGAGCTTGCGAAAGAATTTTTTTTTACACGTACAAACATACAGACTATTCGATGTAAGTGCTACATGTCCATCATACCGGTATTTCTCACAGCCACACGACCGAACCGAACGATACTATTGTTTGTTTTTACCAATCTATTTGGTTAATGTTTAGCCTGGTATCAACGAATCAATATTCAATATAATGAGAAGACAGGCTCGACGAGAAAACAAATTCCTGATTGATGCATCATGTGAATTCAATTGGTCAGTAAAAAACTGGGATGAACAGGTGAAAAGCAAGAAGTAATTATGTGAAAAATATGCTTCTCGGTGCTATTTACTATTGAGCTGAAACTAGCAGCCAATGAGGTCCGAGTATGAAATTTTTTTTAAGTGGCATACAAAGTGAATACTTTTATAAAATTATAAACTTCTGTACTCTGTCATAATTCTATTGAGGAAAAGCTTGAAATGATTGGCTAATAACTATGGCTGCTAGCTTCAGCTTCACCTATTTCTCCTGAAAATTAGGAAAGTGTCGGGCTGTCAGGCCGATTTTTTCCTGGGTCCTTAGCATCGCTACGAAGACTCCCAGACAGTACAGAACTCAAAGCTGTCTAAAAGTCGTCGTACGGACGTCAAATGTCCCACTTTTTGACGTCCATGTATTTTCTTAGCTCCTAAAACCGTCTATAAAAGACCAAAAGACGTCTTTTGGTTTAGACATCAAATAGTGTGACATTTGACATCCATACGACAACATTTAGACAACTTTGAATTCTGTGCTGTTTAGGATGTCTAGGATCGCTTTTATTCATTTGAAGAACCAAAATCAATATTATCGCCATTTTTTTTTGTCTTCGATTTCGTGTCATTCATAGCTGAATAATAATTCACGACTCGTCCGGATTCTTTTTAACGTTTACATATAGCATCGATCCAATGACCGCCTAGGATCGATGATAATCCTCTTCATTCTTACAAAATGTGTTTTTACAAGATTTTTTCTGACTTTCTATACAGAACCGAAGATCAAGTAGGTATTCAGTCCAATGCCTGCAGACTGATGAATTTCAGTATCGTATTCGTTCGGCTATGGAAACCGATTTTCGTACCCAATACATAAAAGTTCTGTACCTAACGGTAAGCCGGAGATTGAATGATATGAATTTAAATGTTTGAACAGGTGAGTGATGTCACCGCTAGTCTGTTCTGTGTAAGAGGTTTTGCATTGTCCTTGGGAGAGCAAAATACGAGTTAATATAATAGTTGACTATCCACGTGTATCATAACTATATGCAACAAAATGACTATAATTAAATTCTCGAATCAGATAATTACATAATCCATCGGTAACCACCACGCATAAAGGCGCCCAGCGTCGATCGCTCAATTACAACAATCTATGCCCAAATATTATTTTATATACGCTGAAACAACTCAGTAAAAATTCCAAATCGTTAATTCTAGGTGGTCAAAGGCCGGGACGTAAAACCCGCTCTTGAGGCTCGTAAATTCTCTGTCGGTATTAATAATGTACAACGTTTTATTATTACACCAGTCTCACAGCACCGCGTTCTATGAATACAAAAATCTGTCCTGAAAGAAACCAGAAAAATCATTCGCAATAGAGTAGAAGAAAAAAAAAATTGACAAACTTAAATTGTTGTCACTATCGACGAAGGGGACTGACGAGAGCGACCGGAAGTCGACTTGTGCGGGGTTTAAAGTTCATTCTATAGTGCAGCTTGAAGCTAAAAGCGTTCTGGATAAAATGTCATGGTACGTTTTATGGCCGCAAAATACGCAACGACTCAAATATAATAAGAGTGTTATTGGTCACGTGTTGGGCGATTTTTGTGACATTTTTCACTCACCCTCGATATCCTGAGGGGTTGGTGCAGGTCGTGTCCACCGTGCATTCTGAAACCCCACGGGGAACCACCGAGGAGAATAACTTCCCGCGCGGTCATATTCCCACCTTTCGCGGTATTTTCGTGAGTTTGAAAATTTGAAAAAGCCCGCGCTTTGACCCCGCGATAAGAAACAACGTCCTCAAAACCGCACCGCGCTCCGCAACGGTCCGCTCCGCACTAACACCAACCTGGCCCCCTTCCGCCGCACGCCCTCGCTACGCCGCGCCAACGCCAACGCCAATCAGCTGATCCAACGAGTAAAGACCGCGAGCGCAGCCTCGGTAAAATACTACGTGTATACGAATTATGCTAGTATAGTATAGTACTAAGAGAAGACGAAAGTCTGCATGTAGGTGTATATGTACGTCTGATAATTCAGGTGGCTCGAAGCCCGACTACAATCTCAATTTCTCACACACGACATACGTCCGCGCACGCTTTGCCAGTATACTATAGACTCTTGAAATTTCGTATACTAACAGGAATGAAATTTACAAATCCTCGTGATTTAAATGAATTTGATATAAAACATGTTGAAATTTCATATTGGAAAAACATACCGAGTTTTCAATCACTATATCTCAATATTGATACGGTTCTATTGAATTTATGAAACTGTTTTGGAGATTCGAAACATACTATGATTCTTTTTTAGTTTTTGGTGACAGAGCGGTATTTCAGTCAATTATCAATATTCCATCCAATTTTCATTTTTTGGTTGATCCTGCAATATTTTATGATCCGATTCAGCAATTATTGTAGCATTGGAAAACCGTTTTTGAATGAAACTATTATGAATTCTCATATCATATGCGTATTCAGCCGAATTTTTGAAACATTCCGTGTATGAAATATTTAGTATAATCTTGGCTGTGGAATTTCAGAATGATTTTGAATTTTCATAACTGTTATATGAATATTCAAATATTGAAAAAGTTGAATTTTAATACACCAAAAGTATATGTTAGTTGCTCTACATACATTTTTATAAAACTTAAAAAAACACTGTGAAAAATGATAATTTATTGAGAAAGACTCTGTCACTCGACATCTTGGATCGTATGGAGGAGTCGATCAAGCCGAGTCAAAATTGAATTACCTCAATCCCATGAAATTCTGTTTTTCATCACTGTACATCCAATTAAAGTCCGATGTTACATATAATAGTTTGCTCTTTCTCTGGCTTTTTTAATTCTGTATGTATTTTCTGTTACCCAATTTTTTCTTCTATGCTGACTGAATAAATTCTTTCCAGTTTTTAACGATGACGACGGATTGTCGTAGAATCGTTTGACGCAATTTCATGGGATTGAGGTAATTTAATTTTCCCCTTCCGTTGACTCGACCTGATCGACTCTTCCATTATTATTCTGAATTTACTACACGTGTAAAATTACAAATTCAGTACAGCAAAGGCAAAGTGACATTTTACAAAATTATTTAATAAATTCATCCTATTTGTAAATTAATTTTACTAAAATGTGAACTGATTTCATGATTCCTAAGGATTTTTCACATAGCGGACTCAACAGCTGCTGTATTTTTTCAACGAATATCTGATCGCTGAACGCTTTCACTTGCATAATATTCAGAAATTAAGAAACAAATCTAAGAGTGAGAAAGAAAAAAGAACTAAATTGACGTTACATGGTTTTTGTTGCTAATTTATAATGTTCGGAGACGGAATGAATTGGGATGACCTCGTTAGATTAGCCGTTTAGTTCATCTCCGAAATAATTCGTACGTGTCATCGGTTTTGTGGGTTACGTAAAAGCTTCGCTGTCATAACGTTGGACTGACGAATGGACAGGCCGGGCGAGTAGAGTCGGTTGTGCGATAGTATAGTGTGGATTTAGCTAGACAGCTGATCCGAGAGACAGTCGGTCAGTGGGGAACTATACGTACTCGTCGACCCGTTGAACGTTTAGAATGTAGCTTATACGAAGACAGCCCAGCTCTGCGCGACATGTGATACCTTAGTAACTCTTTAAGCTTTTTATTCACGCCAGCAAGTGGATTTTTTTAATACTTAATCGTTCTTTTTTCTACAATTTTTTTCATTCTACCTCTCAATCGGCAGCAACGAAAATCGTAGATAGATAAACTTGATATCGATGTCAATGGGAAATTATGAATCAAAAGATCGGTTTCTTGGAATTGAACTAGTAAAATTGACTAGTATGTTGGGAAGAATTAATTAATGAGAACGATTGATGCATTCAAAGAAAAGCTCATATATCTAGCTAACTAAAAAATAGCTATGGATGGTACGATAATATCGGCATCTCGGAGCCCACTCGGAGTCGTCATCTTTGATTACTATTTCGCTGAAAAAATTAAGTTCAGGGATTGTTTTTTCATGTATGAATGGGAAATCATTACATTATCTTCAATGAACGAGTCGGTATGATGTCGTATCTACTGATAAAAAGTAACCCGGTTCTCGGAGTTTGCGATTCCAAGCTATATAGCCATAGCCCACTTTGAGCGGTGCAAAAGATTAGCACCAGACGTCAGGGTGCCACGTTTTCTTAAAAACTGTAAAATATGACCATCAAGGAATGAAATCTCGGATAATTAAAATTCCTGGTTTGAAAAATCGATAATACATCATCGAGACGTTGATGACAGTTGAAAACATGAAATCTTATCAAATTCTATGATTTTATACGGAGACTTTGGATGATTTTTTCAGTGATTTCAAATGATGAGAGTTCATTTCCAGCAAATTTTAGGTGACTTTGACTGAAAACCAGTAATATTGAAGCGCTTTTGTAAAATGTTGAAGCAATTTCGTACGATTTCAAGGCAATTTTTTGGTGTGTTTGTAATTGTTTTCAATTTATTCGAACCCAGGGTGTAAAACTGATTTCAAGAGTGAATAGCCCCTCGGAAAAATTCGAATTCGAAAGTGGGAAAAATGGCACTTGACGTTATTTCAGACGCAGCCTTCACCGCGTAATTAAATCGTGATCACAGATCGTTGAATCGGGTCAGAATCGTTGCTGTTGAACAAGAGAATGAATCTAGGTACCAATTACATAGGAGAATCTATTTCAGTGACGAAAGAAAAAGAAATCGTGGAATTAAACGTGATATTTTGAAAAGAAATGACTATTTGTGATGCTTTCCAAGACTGCAATTCATCCGACGTAGCTACGTTTGCGGATTATGGCAAACCTGCTTTTCCAACTGTCTTGAATTCATTGATACCGATATCAAATTCTCATTCAGATAGTAACCGACTGACATTGATAGGATCGATCGCCAATCTTGATTCTCATCCTTCACGATGGTCAAGTAATCGCAGTTTCGAAGAAGAAGATTCCTCATCCTGCAGGATGTAGAGAAATATACTTTCAATGTTGTCTAAGACATTTTCAAGTATTCTAAGGATTTTTCCATGCAATAATTTGTTCTTCGAACAAATTTGCTGTTGATTAAACGTATTTATCTCAATTATTCACTCGGTTTATACACGTAACAATCACTCGAATCCCTTTCTTGATGTTGAATGCATCAGCAATGCATATTTGATGTGTTACTATAGTGCCGACGTTTCTAACTAAACGGTGTCAGAGAGCAGAGAGTTCAAGCACAACAAGTAGCTATTAAGGTGACAGGAACCAACCCTGGATTACGTAATGTTCTGTCACTCTATCACCCCGTCACCTCATAGCTTTCAGAGCCAGTCTTTACCCATCCTCTTACAGAATTACTTTTGGAACTTGTAGAACCAGGACTGAAACTTTAGTTTCGATGTAAACATGAGCTTTATTCTAATGAGGGACCTTTACACCTGACGAGTTTCGGCTTTCTGACATCAACATTTTGCTCTGAGTGAGCTTGTAAGCTGTACATCATATCGTTTCGAACTCAAGATTCTTGAAAATACACACTAGTGTGTGATAATATGTATAATTTATCTTGCAAGTGGAAGTTCACCGCCAAAGTTGTCCGTTTATAATAATGCTTTGCATATAATGTTCTCTGCAACCTGGCCGGGTAACAATGCTGCGAGAAGTTCGTGAAATACTAATGTCCAATTATAACTCGAGCAAACCCATACTCTATACCATGGAACTAAATTATTCTTGAACGCAACTGTGCATTTCTGAACACAATTTACTTGCACTTGTTAAAACACTGTCGGAACAATAACAGACGTGGAATAATTTCCGATATTAAAACACCAATTCGATTCCACAAACATCAAATTGCGGCTAAACTAACACAACAACAAAAATATTCGCATGGATCACTTTTTGAACAATACAACTGTTTAAAAATGTGTAGAAAATTAATTTTATCCATTTATAGCTTCATAAAATCTTCTATAAAAATTCATTTATCCGAATAATAATCGTTGATGATCGTATAGCTGAAGATAAAAATAGGAGCTACTTTCAATTAATTTTTGTGTGAGTAACAAATAATGAGTGGATAAAAGCGAGGATTTCGAGCTTTCGATACTTTTATAGACGCTCGTCTCTCGTTAACAATACAACGACATAAATAAATAATTATCAGCGAGGCAATATTTTGCGTTTAATTAATTCAAGTACCAGAGGTTCTGAAATCCTGTCGAATAATCGGGATTCTGTTTCTTCATTTCGGGATTGTGTACATTTTCGTTTGTAGAAAATATATAATCACTACTTTTCATTACCTGTTAAGAAGAGGTTGCCCGATTTTCTCTGCAGATGGAGTTGCCACCGGTGAGAAAGACTCACTTTTCACATCCCATTCGAACTTTTATTTCCAGTGAATCGCGATAAGAGTCTCCTTCACGTTGATCTCAATCAGTTTGAACGTCGATTTGCACCGGGATGAAGTTTTTTATTTATAATTTGACAAGTATTTTCACGATATTGTAACCATCCACCATTTTCCGCGCATGCGAAATTGTCACCACTGTAGAAAATGAATAGTGTGATCTGATGCAATTTTCCGCAACACTCTCAACGTTTTCCCCACGATATCTGGAGATGATATGGATTTCTGAATGCAATCGGATTCTGTAGAACAACTTACCTAGGCCGAATCTCTTTACCGACGATCGAACACTTATCGACGGACGCAGAGGCATCATCGATCGATCAGATACCCTGCGTGGATAGAAAAGCTGTTCTATTATAATCCCTGTTTTACCGAGGAAGATGGATGGAAGAATTCCAAAGAGGAAATTATTGGAATCGAAAGGAATTTTGAAAGCTCGACGAAAACGGAATATTTGTGTTTTTTGATTTTTATTTGAAGAAAAAAACACGTATAATGAGAATTACAAATGTAAAATAGCGAGTCAATTCAAGCATTATAGTATATCATTATCCTACATATTCCTAAGTTCGTATACTCCTAGTTTATATCCTATGATTATAGTATGAATATCATGGAAAGTATTGTTAAACGTATCGTACATATTAAGGCACTGTGGTGAAACCAAGTATAAGAAATAATAATTTTGATAACTGAATTGAACTCAATTAAGAGAATCAAACTTAAGACCAAATTACGAAATCTGATTAATTGATAAAGCTCGAGAATCTGTATCAAAAATATAACAGGAAAACAATCAATGGTACAGATTTTCGAGTTTCAATAACGAGTAACGATACTGCATCTGTGTATAGTAGTTTGTTATCAATAAGTTAACATGTCTGTTCGTTTTGAGCATATTTCAAAGTTGAAAGAATTTCGAATTCAAAATTTCGAACAATCAAGCTTGAACTGAAGTGAAATTGAAACGAGCTACGAACAGTTGCAGAATTTCATAAGATTTATAAAAGTTTAGAGGTAACATCGGTAATTGGGCAACTCAACAATAAACAGTCGTTGCTATGGATTAAAACAAGAAACAACTTTTCATCAAATAATTGTACTAATGATCAAATAAAAAACGATGATAATTTGCTACAGACTCTAGAAAAGTCCTTCATGTAGTCAAAATTGATTTTGTGTGCCAGATTAAAACATAATATTTGCCAAATAAAATTGAGTGATTTTTTTTTCTTTTGTAACCCAAATGAGTTGAACAGTGGAAATTAAATGAACCAAAGTATCCGGAGTAGCCAGAACAGTGTGTTTACCTTGAACAATTAAAATTAGGTTAACAATGAAACGTAACAATGGTTGTGATAACATTCAAAAACCGTTTGAGATGCGAGTTGAAAAACATATGTAGATTTTTGATAAAATTTTAATAATGCAATTCAGATATTGTTTGCAATGTGCTGAAGAGATCGAATTCTCGTTTGATATTTGAATCTGAAAATGTTTATACATATGTATTTTCATCTGCAATTTTTTTTTACACTTAACACGGGTATATAAAATGAACCAAAATATGTAATATTTCGAAAAGTGATGATGAATAAACAAGAACGTAATTTTGAAATGAAAACTTAATAAGATAACAACGAACAAGTGTAACCAGAATGAAACATTGAGAGTATTTTTCAACAGAACTCCCAATGTTCGTGTTTAAGAACGAATAACTTCAACTTTTTAGTCAACTTTATAACACTGAGATAAAATTTAATTTAAGATGTTAAAACATGTTTATCGTATACGTGCGTAAAAATTAAACATGGTTGCATAACGTTAACTGCATAAATTTTGGAAACGTATGAAAAACTTAATGGTAATTTTCAATATTGTAACAAAACCTGGTATTCAACTATTTAAATTCAAAAGCGACATAGAGACGAATAACAATTTTCAAACGTAACTATGAAGCTGTGTAATCGTAATGAAAATTTACAATAAACATAATTTTGATGGATGATGGTCGAAGGTTTTGAAGGGAACAAAGTGTGTGATTTTTCAGAAATGGATAATAGCAGGTAACGGAATTTTTAATCAAACATAGACTGCAGAAAATCAACGTTAAAACATAACTGATAACAGATTGTCAACGAGAACAGTGATCAGTGATCTGAAAACTTAATAGCAACGTTTGTTTTAAAAATTTTTATGAAAATAAAATCAGAAAAGTTAAATGAAAAATCAACGTATCATATAACAGTTAACAACGGTAACAAATGTTCAACAAAAACTCAACAGAACAAACGGCGCTAATAATTTTAACAATATTCGAGGATTAACGAACAAAAAACGAAAAGAACGTTCAAACCTGAATGAAAATTGGGAAAAAATTCAGAAACAATTAAATTCAAAGCGTTTAACGTTTCAACAACAACAAGAACGACAACATATTGTTCGAAAACACCAACATGAAAACGTAATGATAACAAATGAACAACAAACTGTTAACAAGATCAACGAAAATGAAAACTTAATAAATCGAATGAATAATTTTGAAGATGCGAAAGAGGCAAGAATCCGAATTGATATTCATAATTTTGATAAACAATCGAAATCAATTAGACACAATAACGTTCAATCAATTACTTTCCATAATAAATTAACCTAAGCTGATCTAATCTAATTTCTAAGTTATTCCTATGCTTATTGTTCTGGATTACACCAATTTTTTTTCATGTGATTCTAGTTTGCGATACTCTTTTATTTTTCTAGTTAACTGTAGCACGCGTTGAACTAGTGTTAAACTTATACCCGTAAGTTGATTATCATTAATAAATGTAAAGATACGACCGTTAGGATTATATATTTAACGATTGGAAAACTGATGATTTATTCGAAAAAAAACTAGGATTATTCGAATGAAAACGAAACTCAAGCGTCCACTAAATCAATAATTGGACTCGACCTAAGTGGTAACTAAAGAAAAATAATGAGAAAGGCTTTTGTCAATACGAAAGAGAAAAAAACACACAAAAAATAAACTAAGAAAAACACGCGAACGAAACTTTAGCCTAACACTAACCTAATCTAATCTAATCTAGCAGAAAAAAGTATCGTAATTAAAAAAGTAACTGAAACTATGCCGTCCCTTTTTGATTAATGGCGAAGCCAGAGGGAGGCATTTGGTTTCTTTTATTTTTTTCACCGGGGTTACTCATCCTCTTATTGTCATTGCGTCAGTGCAAAGAAATAATTAACGATTAAATTAAAATATCAGGAATACTTGAGGACGTTGACGTTGACTTATTGATCGGTAACAATTGAAGAAAAAAAAAAAATACATTTGGAGCAGCTGTATTCCCACCGCCAGCCGAGCCGCCAGCGGTGAGAAATTTTTACAAAATTAGGAGTTTTTTTTTTGTATAAAGAAAATGGCGTTGGTTTTTTGATTGATCGATAAGTCTGTTCAAATTCCTCTCGGTAAGATAACGAAAATAATAAAATGATGAAAAAAACAAGCCATCTTACAAATGCAAAAATGAGGGGAAAAAAAAAAGAAATGGAAAAATCAATAATAAATTAATAAAATATGTCAAACTAAAACAGGTATGTAAAACAGAATAATTGTCAACTTTTTGAATCGGATATTTTTTGGATCGTTCAAAAAGCGTAATTACAGAAGCGTACGTCATTTGAAGCATCGGAAACTTTCGCAAAATCGAATATCTCCAATTTTGTTAAATGTTCAACAACACAGTGATGCGAAAATGAAGTTTGTGCAACAGCAAGCCCGGATCAACATAAAGCTATTATGCAAAATTGTTGGTATGACAAGACATGGGGCTCTTGTATTGGCCGGTCTAAATCATCTATTGCAATTTTACCAATAGAAAACGATCTCGCGAAATCGACCTTTAAGGTGTTTCGAACAACGTACGCGATAACAATTCTAAAAAGAAAAAAAACAAAACGAAAAAAAAAAAACTACATAACAATGATTTCTGTTAAAACTGACATATACAATTAACAGTCAATTTGTAATAACCGAAACATTTTTTTTTTCTTCTCGCTCCCGGATTTTATGTACAAACGGCAATTTTGATTTACATAATTTACAATAGGTGACCATAAGATCACCTTTAGCTATAGATTTTTCAGCCTTTGTATAATATTCTGATGAATGGTAATTCGTTTCCTTGTTTCTGTACATTAGTACATTATTTACTTTTTTTTTTTTGTATTTTCTACTCATTTTCTCCTCTTTTTTTTTTTTTTGCTCAAACAAAATAATCGTAGAACTAAAAATTAAGGTAAATCATAAAAAAAAAAGAACTGAAATCAATTTCCTATACGCAGACTGTAATTCGGTGTTATATTGTTATTGAGATTAAAATAATTGTTGCAGAATTTTGAATTTTTTTTTTGTGCATACTCTTGCAGTCTATAAAAATATGAAACGAAATATAAGAACTAAATTAAGAAAATTGTCAAACTCAAAACAAAAATAATAATAATAATGAAACTAAATAAAACGTAGAGCTAACTTAAAATTTACGTAACTAGACAGCAGTTAAAAATTTTCGCGCCAGTCTCAGATCTCGATGATGAAAAATAAGATGAACCCTGATTTTGAGTGTCTGTAAAATTTGGCAACGGTTACCAAATAGTTTGGGGTTTCGCATCTTTTTTTTTCTTTTTAAATATCTCTCAACTATTTTCACTATTTTAAAATGCAGGTTGTGCTGTTTATACTAGCATAAGCGTGATTTTTATAATTAACATTATTCATAATAATAATAATAAAACAAAACAAAAGACATTACTTTTTATTGGTTAGATGTTCGATCCCACGACGGTGACTGGTTGTCCTCGATGAGAAGAAAAAGGTCCCTCGGTGAATAAGAATGCCCACGTAAATTAGATCCGATTTAATAAAGAGTTTATAAAACTCATTTTCGGAACTTTATTTTTCATTTTTTATCAATTGATGTGTAATTTTCCTGCGGTGCAGGTAGAATGTAGATCATCCTTCGTCATCTCTCGCAACTATCGTCATTTTTTTTATTAACTTTATTTCTCTCGATTAATTTTGTTTTGGAATAATTAATAATTAGTGTTTCTTCTGATTTATGTAAAAACTAGTAGCGTGTCGTCATCGATGCTTTGATTTTCGCTCCTTTTTGTTTTTATGTGATAGTTTCGCGTATGTAATTATTTTCTCAGGTTTGAGTTCGCTGGTTTTGATTGATTAATAATTTAAGCACCTTATTAATTCTTCGGCTCGTTCGTAGTGGTTGAATTTGAAACTTTGTAAAACTGCAATTAATTAGTAATTAATTCAATGAGTTTTTTCTTTTTTTTTCAACAGATTTTGATTATTTTTTAGCACCTTTTAGTTGCGGCTTCTATCGTTTAAAAATATCATCAATTGATGCAGATGACTTTTGTAGCCCGTTTAAACACTGTTTTTAATCATCTCTAATTACCGATTGTAGATTTATCTGCATCTGCTAATTGAGTTTATCGATAAACTGTGTTCAATTACTCAGAGTCCATTCAGAAAGCTGTTTGTCTTGTATTCGAATGACGTACTGTATCAATCGTAGTACTATTTCTAAAATAATCGAAACTTATTTTCTTTGAAAATGTAAGTAACGTGAATTTCGTTGCTCATATTAATTTCTTGATATTTGTCGAAGCTTTCATTTCGCTGAGCGTCTTCATATTTCCAATTGTAGTATTTGAATCCCGTTGGCTTGAATAGAATAGTTCCGCGTTTTTGTTTGTTTTTTTGTTCTTCTAATATCAGAATCGAGAAATTTTCCGCCACGTGACGAGCCCCCCTGATTCTGAAGACAGCTGTTTCTTCGTGGTTGGTTGAGAGCTCCCCATTCTTTTGGGGTTGTGAAAAGAACTTTGAGAGAAGTTTTACTGAAGTTTTAAAATTGAATAGAATTGAATAGAATTGAATTGAATTAAATTGAACCAAATGGACTGTGCGATGAAGTTGTTTCGTGGAAAAATTCAACGGATAAAATTCAATGAGGAACTGGATCCAATAGATGTAGAACTTCCTGCTCGTTCACCACTTTTAATTATACCTTTTTTTTCGTTTTTATACTTCATTCATTGATGAAAGAAAATAATGTAGCATCGTATTATTTTGCGTCTGTTTCTCTCCACTGGTGTAACAATTTACTTTAATTTATGATATATACCCAAAGTTTTCCCGAATTTCAAACTAATACCATTTTCAATTTCCATGGCCGATTATCAAGGCATAGAAATCCTCGAAGTTGTAGTTGCTTCGTTAGCGATTAGTTGCGATGAGTTTGTGTCCGTCACTGGTGTGCGAAAGTTCGTTAAAGTTTATAACCAATTTATTGATAGGCCGTGAATTGGCTGGCTGACCAATTTTTAACGCCTTTTATCTTCACTGTTTCAAATCGCGAGTCTTTATTCTTCATTTTGAGCCCCCCTTCTTTTGATATCGAACAACGGTGATTGAATTCTTCCCTTACAATGCCAGCCATTTATGTTATCCCAGAGTCTATTTATTCCCCCCACGTATTTTTTTTTTTTTTTTGTCAACTGTTCGACGAATGATCTAAGAACATTGAAATATTGTCTTTGAATATGAATTTTTCGCTGTCTTTAATCTGCATCAGTGTGTGTTCTGATCGTCTATTTTCACTTGTATTTTTGACATGCCCCCCAAATATGTGATTGATCAAAGTCTTTTTGTAGATTTTTCACATTTTGTCTTCATCCCCCTTTTGACGATATTTTCCGATAAAATTCACGGTTGATTTGGTTTCCTCCATCTTCTATTTCTTCTGCATATTTTTTCAAAATTGTTTTCCGTTAGCGACGATCTGCGTCTTCCTCTGCGACATTTTTCTCCCCGGGTTCAGTTTCAGGTTTCAGGTTACGGGTCACGTCAAATTTTCTCCATTTTGACACGAACGAACCGATTTCCGTATTTCATTTCGTTTTCACTCCCAGGCAGTTGAAGTTCCTCGGCTATGGGCTGCAGACGTTATCGGTATCGGGTGCGTCGAACGGGCGCCCAACTCTTCCTCCAGGAACCTAGGGGGGTGGGTGTGAGTGTTAGCTACAAAGCAATAACAGAGGGGGGATATTTTTCGGGGAGGGGGTGAAATTTTTTATGGTGATCGACAAAAAAAAACGATCATGCAAAACAAAATAAAAACTATGATCAGTGAAACTACAAATTCGAGAGTAATGAGAAAAAAATAAATAAAATGGTCAAATCTAGTAATACAGGTATGAGGCAAATGTGCAAGTGAGACAAAAACTGTGCTATTGTATCGTTGAAGTGTAAAATCGGGGTATGGTTTGTCACTGGCATGGGGTGGGTTCTTGAATCGTAGATACAATGGGACCTCTAAAGGTTGAATAAAGAAAGTCTCCTGGGGTGGTAAGTCAAACCTTTTGTCGTTATTTATTTCAGTCAGATCTCGGCGGGAGAGCGAACAATTTATATATAGGTGCCTATTGTTATTTTCAAGTCAAGTTTACTGCCTCGGAAGAAGAGGGCTGGGACCAAAAGACTGTGTGATTTTAGACGACCCTTCTACTTCGTTTCGGTCTCGACTAATTTCGTTTACGGTTATTTAAACTGCAGGATATTTTACTATCTTTTCAGATGATTCTTTTTTTTTGGGCCGGTGCCTTTTTTTAAAAGTCTGAAGGAATCTCTCTAAAATTTTTGCTATATTTTGATGAACAATATTTTGTAATTTTAGTCTCACGGAAATGGGATGAGGCCTAATTATTATACGTCAAAATATGGTAACAATTACTGCGATCTAATCAAATTTTAGACATAATTCATTGTTTTTTGTACAGAGCATGCTTTTGGTTATTATTATTTGAACAAACTGACGAATATTGTACAATTTACTAGCATTAATTTCTTCAATTTATAACTTCCAACGAATGTATGGATGTATAATGGACGTATCTTTGATTGAATGTGACAAGGTTATTTTTTAATTTGAATCTTACGTCGTGCAAGTTACGAGTTTCCATGCATTCAATTTTCTAGGTATTTAATAATGTGCAGGTGAACTCAGTGACACGAAAACTGTATATAAATTGATGTGAAAATTACTGTGCAAATGAAACAATAAAAAAACTAAGAATTTACGTTGTTTTAATTCATTACTAATTGTCAGTCGATAACTGAATTCGAAATCAGACGAACATTTTGGAAAGTAGAATCTGCTAGAAACGTGAAATCTACTGAGTAATGAATTCATCTGTGAGGCTTGTTTTTTCAGGTAAACAAGAATTTACAATTAATTTTATTCGAAAGATCACGAAACTGATGAAAAATTAGTTGAAAAAAATTCGGTACTGTAATTTCAAAATTATTTGAATCGATTTTTCGGTCTATAATTTGTTCATGCCCGATTGAAATCGGATGAATATCAAAATGAATTTGAGTAATTCGTAGAATTTGAGTAGGTATTCGATATCCTTCGTTACCGTTGATTCGCATGATTGAATAATTAATGACCGTTTTATTTTTCACGCGAAATGCGAATACCCACTTCAAAATGTGATTTGCGCGAGAGCCGTGTGATTACAATATGATCCAGGGTGTGATTTAGTTTTCGAGTACCCCGACGCGTTGAAATTTGAAATGAAACAGGTTGACCGCCGATGGAGGGTGTTATAAAAGAGGGGTGAATACATCGCTTTTAAATTCCACACGAATGAACAGGGAGAGCATTTATTTCCGTAACAACGATAGGGGGGCCGGAAGTTACGCTTGATACGTTTCAGAAATTATATAAAACCGTGAACTTTTGACCATTATTTCGAATAATAGTCATAAAGAAAGAAAGACAAAAAAAAAAAAAAAAATTACCAAAAAAGAAATTCTCTCTCATAATCTAAATGCCCGTGGAAAATGAATTTGGATTTTGTTGTCAGAACGATTTTCAATCAATTTACCCAACAATTTATCACATAAAAATTGTAATGAACAAATATTCGTATTAAAAGAAACGAAAAAAAAAACAGTCTCGTAAAATTTTGTTGTTGTATTTTTGCTTGATCTAAGTGCCCATGAAAAATAATTTTGGATTTCGTTGTTAGAACGATTTTCAATCAATTCACCTAACAATTTATCATACAAAAATTGTAATGAAACGAAAAAAAAAACAGTCTCGTAAAATTTTGTTGTACTTTTGGCTGATTGAGGTGGAGGATTTTGTCAAACAGAATTTATTAAATTGTGTAATTTTCAGTATCGTTTGATACTTATTTTGTGTTAGAAATCTATCTACTTCTATTCGATTACCTAGACACACACGTGTTTTGAACTACTGATAACGTATTTAGTACAGTGAAGGTATTAAATTTACGATTCATATACTGATGCATATTATTGATGACAATAGTACGGTGATTGTTGATTTCGATATACATTTCGAAAATTCACGTGCTGAAGGTAACTCGCTCTACTTGATATAGATTATTCAAACGAAACACACAAATTTCAAATATGCTCTTTCCTATTACAAATAATAACAATTTCGAGTGTATAAACAATAAGAAATGAACGGTAACAAAAATAACCAAAATAATAATTCGCTTTTACAATTTTTATCGAATCTTGGTGTCTGGATAAAGTATCGTCTAAAAATCTGTCAATTAAATTCACCGAGTTGGATCAGTTTTTTTGTTTTTTCTTTCAAATTGGAAAATCAGCCAACAGAGACGTTGAAATGTTTGTCATTATTCGATATCAATTTTGAATATATTCTATCGAAACACCAAGACCTGCGTTTTAGAAAACTCAATTTTCTGTTTCAAATTTTCTTTTTTCATTATTTTTTGACAGCGAAGCCAAAACTAAACTCACCAGAATATCTTCGTCTAGACGTCCAGCGTCGATCTGCGACAGAAAAGCAGGAGCACTTCCGGTTAGTTAACTGATTAAAATCTAAACTTCTTCCTCCTCCTCCTCCTCGGCAAGGACACGTGAGCTCTTGGTCCGGACCAGCCGGACCCAGAATCTCACTGTGATCCTCTCTCCACAACTGTTGCTGGTGTTCTGTGCCGTTTTCGAGTAAAACCGTGCCCTTATATACCGTAAAAGTCCGGCCCCTATTTAGGGCCCAGGCTGCGCCGCCCTCCCAGCCCTTCGAGACCCAGAGGCTAGGGGAGGTCCTGGGAAAATATCTGACACAATGAGGGCCTCCGTTTCGAACCCCTTAAAAATATCGAGGGAGCTCGGAACCTAGACAAGACAGGTCGACGAGGTTCGCTTCTTTGAGGTCGTCCGTTAATCTGGGCCCGTTGGAGACCGTTGCGTAACAGATTTCTTATTTTTCTAGGGGTTCGACGATCCCGACCATGGGAAGATCGTCCAGGTGTCCTTCGGATACGAAACTAGATGCCCTGAATTTTATGTGAAAAACACTAACCACCATTTTTTAAAGATATTGAAACTAATTCAATATCTTCGTTTGAAATCATTAGGCATCAAAAGAATAATAATGATCGATATGAATTTGATAGAATTTGCGGAAAATTGTGATCTAATTAGATCAAATTTGAATTATCCATATGACATTCTGATAGTGATAGTAAATCTGATTCGAAGAAAAAATGATTACGTCATCATTGAATTACTTCAGCAGCCGAGTGATTGATGTAGGTTGATTTTTCATGGAGTTAATTGCTGTTGGTCGGGGTTTGATTTCTGGTAAGTGAAAACGTTATTGATGATAGCGATCTAGTGCATCGTTACTTACTGCATTATCGGAAGATTGAGATTGGCTTCTAGGGCAACAGGTGTTTCTTACTTGATAGTTCGAGGATCTCTTATATTCGCGGTTTATTATAACGTTCGCTAACTAACTAAAACTCGATTATGTGGTTTGAGGTCATTTCTTTATAAATTCCCCTGACACCGAGTTAAAAGTTAGCCACGAGATAACGAGAAAATTACAACTTGAAAAATTAAAACGTCCCGAGTCAAATTCTTCAAACTCTGAATAGCGAGAATCTGAAATCTCTGTTGAAACTCTCTTTCAAACTTCAAGCATCATCGCACCTTGAAATTTTTTTAAAGTAATACATTTTAAAAACTTGAGAATCGCTTTCAAACAATTGTTTAAACAAATTTGTCTGATGATCGACAATTTCTGTTTTCCAAATCCAAGGTGTGTCATCACACCGTTCGCGTTTGACAGATCAAAGACTCTTCGAGTCATGTAGATTGGATCGTTTCGCATTGACGTTGATTGAGTTCCTCGTGCCAAAGCTAACTCCACATTGAGTTATTACGAGGTCTGATTAATAGCCTCGGCAAGCCTCGATAGATCTGATGACCCTGGGGAATAATCATGATTGGTGATATAATTTCACGCGAAATTCGTTGCACGGAGTCGATTCGTATTTCTTTTGATTCGTTATACGCATTATAAGAAAATTAAAAATATTCAAGCATATGCATATCCGCAACCGGAACAATATGGTCGTTAGGCTGTTTGTGAAATTTTTTTTCTCAGGGACCATGGAGATCCAGTTAGGCGACTGAAGCAGTGACCGTTAACGAATTCCCATGATTCATCTCTAGGTCGATGGTCCGACTCGCACAGTCTCCTCAAAAGTTTTGCATAACAATCGGGCGAACCGCATAGAGCAAAATTACAAAGTGAAATGTGAGTTTCTGTCCGTAGGATTTCCATTTTTTTTCTCAAACTTGCGAAATTCTTGTTGTACCTACTCAAACCTCGTCTTATTTCTCTTACTATACGGCGTATTCTCAGAGACTGTTAAGACTAGTCATTTATCTTCCAGTCCACAGGATCGTTGCCTTCGATCCTTCCCAGGAGTCCGAGCCTCGGGGTAGGTATTGCCCACCGTTGGTTTCAGAGTCGTTTTTCATCCAGTTCGAAAGAAAAAGGTAAACCCGCTAATATTCACCTTCCATCGTATCGTAACATAGAATTCTGAAAACACCCGAAGGTTTTATGGGCTGATAATGGCCGCTGAATTAACGATTGAAACCAGTGTCACACACAGGTTAGCGGAAAGCGATGATGTTAATATAAAGTCCACTCAAATATCATTACCTTTTATTACCAGCACCGGCTGCAAAATTCCGGTGTACACATATTTTACACCTGTTTCCCACTTTTGTTTTCGGTGTTTTGGTATTACAGCTTCAATTAAAGCAGCTTCAATAATTTAAACCTCACCCGCAAACCTCGTACCTCGAATTGCGTTGATTTATTGAGGGATGGTCGAACGGTATTTTATGTGTGCAATCGAGGATTCTCGGTAAGGCGGTCTTCGAAATACGGTTGTATAACTCTTGGGGTAGTAAATAGTGAATTGGTACCTACTCTTAACACCGAGCCAATGAATGAGGGGGCTAGTTCCGGCAGGAATACTGAAAGTGACATAAAAACAGATCCATTTGATCGGTACATTAGTTGAAGGACAATTTTTCCATTTTGAACACAGCCCAATAACAGTTTGTACAGGGAGGACTCCTTTTCGACACCATCATGAGACAAATAGTGAGACAGACGTCGAAGTGCGTGTCTGAAATATATTCCTTTGAGCCTTGGCATCCGGAAAACCAGTCCCTGTTAACGTACATCGATCCTGACTCGCGGACAGTGGAGCGAAAACAGGTATATAAGCTACCCATAACGGTTCGAAATTGCATATGCAAAAGATCTTTAGAATTATATTTTTTTATTTTGTTTCTTACAAAGCAGTTCAATATTTTCAACCATTCTTATTCTACTTCTGGTTTTATTGTCATTCTTTTTTACTAGTACCCACGAATTAGCATTTGAGACGTAGTTGCTTCTGCAAACTCCTTGGACGAAACCCAGAAGACGTTATTTGCGTTGTTTGATGCTTCAAGTTCAAACGTTGAAAAGCGTCTTATAGTATCTTCATTACTTCATTATCTATAAATTGTGATTCAATTTCCGTAGAAATTTCTGGGTCATATTAAGAGGACCAGTACAGCGTGCTTCACCGAATCTGCATTCTAGAAAAATCATTAATATCTTATCCAAAGCTCATTACTCATTTTCTTTGGAGAGCAATTCTTCGTCATATGAATGAAGGAAACTGAGAAAAAAAAATTCCTGTGATAAGTTATGGTCAGTTATACAAAATTTAGCGACAATCTAGTCACTCTTTTGCTGATAACTTGGTCTAAAAATCTTGTTTTTCAATTTCCCTCATTCACACGATGGAGGATTGCTTTTCAAAGAAAATGAGACGTCGAAGGACATTGTAATCGGATCAACCGTGTGCCTGAAACCTGACAAGTGCTTTTTTAAAAAGTCCACTTTTCAATGTGTAATGAACTTTGGAGCTCTAATATGCAAAAAAAGGGTCCCTAAGAAGTTTTCGATTTTCTTGTTGTTGTTTTTGTATTGACCTGACAGAGAGCTTGAAACAAGGGAGCAGTGATTCATCCATCAGAGTGAATTCCTAACGCTGGAACGATCTGAAGCTAGCTGAAATCGAGAAACAAGCTTTCAGACGCTTCTAATCCAATCCGACTGTCTGGAAGCTTGTTTTTCAATTCTAGCCAACTTCGGACTCTTCCATCGTTATGAATTCACCCTGACTAGACAGGATGGCAAAACACGTGAAAACATGATGAAAGTTAAAGTAGCATGATTCACACGAGGATAGGAAATGATTAGACAAATTCGGGACGATGTTTATTCCGGACTATGCGGGTAGCCATTAACGTTAGTTGTTCGTTGACTGGCGGGGAGATAATTGGATAATGAGTTTCGTCAGGCCATAAATGTTTTCACGAATCACTAATCCACCCTATAGGCTCTTCAAATTAATCGTATCAAATTTCTCTCCCTGTTGTAAATTCTGTCTGACCGGATAAATTCGCACCGCTAACATTCGAACTGTGGACAAACTACTGTAAAAAAATTATCCGCAGCAACAATTTGAGTTTCTTTCAACGATTTCGCGCCGTACCCTCGTGGCCCATTTCTTCTACCCCATTTACGCGAAAATTTTGAATACAGGGGTTGGTGTTGTGCGTTTGAAATCGCAGGAGGCGAGTGGAGGAATTTTACCAACCCGGTTCCCACGCGGCGAATAAAGAACCCGAGGTGGCTTGACAAGGCATACCTGCAGCGTAGGCGTGTCGATTTGCCAAACAAGACGCAAAGAAAACCCTTATTTCTATTGCGTCATGGCCGAAATCCGATCACGTTTCAGCACCTGCGATTTGATTATGAGACTTGGTCCAATTTAGTGAAATACAATCCCGATGAATCGATGGACTTTCAATGCAATTGTTGATGAGAGAGTTTAACAATTACTACTCTGCAGGACGAATGAAACGGTAGGTATAGTATAGTAACAGGTATAGCTGAGAGTTTCCATTTGTCTTTATTTCTGGCTCTGGAACAGAGCGAAGGACAATTAAACGTAGGAAATGGCCGAGGTCTATGTTTGCTCTTCTGGACCCCAGTCAGTTTAATCTTCCGCAAACCTTTCCCCTCGCTCCTTCACAGTTAGCCTTACTCAAGTCCAGGTCCAGGTATCCTTCGGCAGTGTATTAGTCCCAACCTTACGCCACACTGCGTATGTAGGTAGGTAGGTAGGTTTCTCCGCTAAGCACATCTGCCTAAGTTCTCACGGCTGAGTATCCCCACGTAAGGCTATATCCAACGGCGTCAACGACTCGACCATCTTGCACCGCACCCTGCAGACTCCGCATCATCTTTTCCTTCAGTGTCGCCAAAACAATGATTCGAAATAACAAGTAAAGATGTAAAAAAATTATTGAAAATTTTGAATTCTGACGTCACGACGAATCGAAAAAACCATTTCTGGCCACCTTCTAACACATTTTTAATGGAAAATCTGATGCGGAGAAACGAGGTGTACCTAGATTTTGAATCGGAATTATTCTAAGGATTCAGTTTTTCTTGTGGTTCTTTGAAAGAATGGAGTCGTTTTTGGTCAGGCATCCTTTAGGATCGTCCTTCAAGTTTACCTCGCCTCGGGTATTACGGCATCTTTGTTTCCATGTTACTTCCTATACCTACTCCAAGTGTTTGTAAGCCTTGAAGGCATTGCCTCGAAGAACGATGGGGCCGATCTTTTCGGGCCCTTGGTCGATTCTATTTTTAGATATTTTTGGGTGTTAGAGGTTCGAGGTTCTCAACCAAGTCTTGCTTCATCTGTGGAAGGATTATCAAGGATCTTTTCTGCAATATTAGAAGTAAAACTTGTCGCAAATTGGAGGGACATCGTCAAATGTATCAAATAGGAGAAACACTGCAATCATCAAAATTTGCAAAAAGCAGTCATGAATCTGGTAGAAGCTTTTCCACGTAGACATTGGGATTTCACAATACCTCGGTGTCGTTGTATTGCGGGGAATAACAATTCCTGGTCTTCCATGCACGGATCTTTTATATGGGACCCAGAATCCGTTGCGGGTATGAAAAATATGTACACGCAACCCCACAAAGGCTTATTTTACTCGAAATACGACACTGAATTCTGTACCTACCTTCATACCTTCGCCATGTATTCATATCCACGATGTAGAATAAATGACATGAAATAAAACAAACAAAAATAAGATGAGTACCGCTGGTGAACTGCGCAAGGGTGAGTGGTATCAGGCATAAGGAACGGGTGTCTCGGAGAACAAGTGTATCGCGGCGTCCAGGCTTATTGCCTAAGTATAATCTGACCTGAACCGGCTGAACCTAATCCTATCGAATAAAAGTATCAGATTCCATCGCAGGAATTTTTGTAATAAACGAATCCACGTTCTCGGTTTGTCGGTGTTTTGTCTTATCGATGGTTATTCGTTACATCGACCTCGAATTCCGATGACTGCAGGATATTTCGTTGGAGCTTAAATATCTGAAATAGTATTTTGCTTGGGGTGGCGGATATCTGGCCGTTCTCACGTTGGAGGAATAAGTTAATCTCCGTTACGGAGACGCCAGGTGACCAGCTGCAGGCCAGCATACGATCCGAAATCACATACTAGGCTCATACTGCTCCACACAGATTTAACATTAGCCCACAACCCCGGAGAGAAACGGCTGTGAGTTACTCGATCCTGAACTCTCCTCCTCGTGAGAAGAGGAGGAACAGAACTCGCCGGCGAACCCTCTATGTGAACCGGAAACTAGATAATGATATGACGCACATACGCTTGCCGAGATATCACGTATTCTTTGTACTCACAATGAAAACGAGAAGAAATGAACTTGCTCTTTGTTTCAAACCCCTGAATTTTGTATTATTCGATCATTCTTTCGGTCAGCAGAGAACAAAGATGGACTAAAAATTATTTAGAGTCTCGTTCTGGACGTAAAACGAGCTTTCATCGAATATTATTAGGACTCATTCAATTGTTGATTCGAACATATTTCCAAAAGTCTATAATTCATGTTCAAAGATCAGGTAATAAGCAAATGCAGTGATTGAAAGTGGTCTAAAGTCATCACTGAGTGATTTCGTGCTATTTCAAATCATATTGTGATCAAAAGCAATTTGACAGTGATTGCAATGAAAGTTTTTTGCTGATCTCAAAATGAAGACGACAAGAAATGAATTGGCTCTCCGTTCCAAATCCCCGAATTTTTGTTATTCGATGATTTTTCCGGTCAGCAAAAAACATAGAGAGATAGGAAAATTTCGAGAGCCTCGTTTTGTAGATAAAACGAATTTTCATTGACAACTTAGGTGAAGGAATTTTATTTGAATTTGTAGATTAGCAATTTTTCCCAAAATCTATTTACTCACAGATCAGATGACTGGCAATTGCAGAAATTGAAAGTGATCTCGCGTTTTTTTTTTCTGCAATTACAAATCATACCGCGATTTCAAAGTGATTGCAATAAAAGTCTTCGGTGATTTCAACAAGCGAATAACCTTCCGGATTCTTGTCGAATAATCCCATCATGACATTTCTCAGCATAGGGGAGCGAATGGATCGTTTAGCCCGTTGTGTGCGATCCCCTTAAACCCTTCCCTACCAGAAAATAGCGATAGGATCGAAGTTCGTAGGGTCGAATTTCGCCCTTACCTTTTTTATCAACGTGGGAGGATAAAAGACGGTGGATAATCATGATCGAGAAAGATTTGTACGGCTTGAATTCGTTGGATAAAAAAAAAGCAAAGGGGCGGCAAAAATCCTCTGCAATATTTTATTTCTCCTTCACTCAGGTGCGTTTAGGGTATAGCATATATTATACCATGTGTGCGGAGTAAATCGACCATTTTCGAGGCTCCGGTGTGCACATATACGTACATGAATATATTTGTTTACGTGAACGCCGCCTTTTTTCTATCTTCTCGAATGTTTTACTCTCACATTTCTCTAGAATCTCATCCCTAGAACCCAAAATGAGAGAAAAGAATATATATATCAAGAGGATACCCTCCTTTCAGCCGGAGGGCTCTAACCTGCTGATTGGGGAAACGATAGTCCAACTTGGTGATTTATTTTAATGAAGGGTTCTTGGAACGTGGGACGATTCGGATATACAGAAGCTCTGCATTAGCTACAAACAACCGGTTTATCGGCAACGCTCCTCTTCTATTGATCACAAAAGCCTAGTCTCGATACCCCTGAGGCCTGAGGGATATCGGTAAGAATATCCAATCGGAGCCGAAAAGGGTTTCACCGAAGCAATATTTCTCGATCTAATAATTTATTTTTTTCACTAGATAGTTGAAAATTTGAACGATTCTATTTTCCTTGTACAATTTGAGTCAACGAATTCCCAACGTTTGCTGAATGAACCTGAAAGCAATGTCGACCAATTACACAAAAATCACATATTAAATTTTATATAATCTACATTACATGAGTGTTGAGCAGAAGGAATTGTGTCATTCGTTGATAGAAATTTACAATTCTAATAGTAATGAAGAAGGGAGAACATACGCAATATAGAAACGAGAAAAAGGGCGAATTCCGGGAATTCTCTTCAGGGAAACTATTAAATTTCTTATATCGTTTTCAAATTTTTTTTCTCGATATTTTCCCACATTTTTCTATTTTTTTTTTTCAAACTGTAAAAAATTCAAAACGACGTTTTTCAAACTGTTACCCAAAAAATCTCGAAAACCACTGAACGAGGGGGAAATAACTCCTTGAATTGACGTGTCAATAGTCCGTGAATTAATTCGTAATTCACTAAATTAACGAGAATTACTTGAATTAATGAGAATTACCTGAATTGAAAGTGAATTACTTGAATTGACGAGAATTACCTGAATTAACCGTGAATTACTTGAATTATCAGTGAATTACATTGAATTAACAGTGAATTACTTGAATTAACAGTGAATTACTTGAATGTGAATTACGTGAATTAATGAGAATTATCTGAATTAGAAGTGAATTACTTGAATTAACGAGAATTACCTGAATTAACCGTGAATTACTTGAATTATCAGTGAATTACATTGAATTAACAGTGAATTACTTGAATTGACGAGAATTACCTGAATTAACCGTGAATTACTTGAATTATCAGTGAATTACATTGAATTAACAGTGAATTACTTGAATTAACAGTGAATTACGTGAATTAATGAGAATTATCTGAATTAGAAGTGAATTACTTGAATTAACAGAGAATTACGTGAATTAATGAGAATTACCTGAATTGAAAGTGAATTACTTGAATTGACGAGAATTACCTGAATTAACCGTGAATTACTTGAATTATCAGTGAATTACATTGAATTAACAGTGAATTACTTGAATTAACAGTGAATTACGTGAATTAATGAGAATTATCTGAATTAGAAGTGAATTACTTGAATTAACGAGAATTACCTGAATTAACGAGAATTACCTGAATTAACAGTGAATTACATCGAATTAACAGTGAATTACTTGAATGACTTGAAAAAAAACCCAGCGAATTACATTGAATTACCGTGAATTACTTGAATTAACAGTGAATTACTTGAAGTAATGAGAATTACCTGAATTGAAAGTGAATTACTTGAATTGACGAGAATTACCTGAATTATCAGCGAATTACATTGAATTAAGTTGAATTACATTGAATTACTCTGAATTATTCTGAATTGAATGAATTATTTTGAATTGAATGAATTATTTTGAATTGAATTAATTATTCTGAATTATTTCAACTCAAGAATTGATGTGTCACTCAAATCACGAGTTATTTCCCCCTCGCCACTGAATTGATTAACTCGAAATTTCGTTTGGTTGTTTTATAGCCAATTATCTAATAGGTGTCACAGAATTTTTTCATTCTAAACTCAGTTGTTGTTTTTTGGGCAAAATACGAACGATTTTATTTTCTTTTGAAAATCACTACGCTGAGTTCAAGCACCTGCCATTTTACCAAAAATCGATATTTTTCGAATCGGTTGTGAGATTCACAAAAAAAGGGCCACTTTCTTGATATTCTGTTTCATTTTTTCTTTTTACATGAGTTTTGACGAATCGCCACTCTGTACCGTTGTCGCAGATTTTTCTTTTTTACGTGAATTTGTAACATTGTTTATCAAAAAACAAAAAAGAATAAAAAAAGTTGAGAACATTCTTGAAACTTCTCGAAATGAACCTTCTTTCCTTTTCTTTTTGATGTATTCCCTCTTTGAACTACATATGTCGACATTTTGTAATTCTTCACAAAAAAAAAAAAAAAAAGCAGTACCAGGGTAGAAGATTCAACGAAACCGGAATCATTTCGAACTGCAGTGTGTATCGTGGGATCGGTCACACCACATAACGGTGAATTCTAATCAGAAACAGAACTCTGAAGCACTTTCTAATTAGTCTTACAAAATGAGGGCGAGTCAGCGCGGAAATACGGGCGGGGGTGAAAAATACAGTGAGTAAAAGTCCGCGTGGCGAGTATGTGGGCCCATTATGAGTCCATTAGGAGCTGGTCGCGTGTCGAATCGCAGTCAGTTAATTTTATTTTTTTTTTCTGCTGAGTTGTGGCGTGTGGCGATCTACGATCCTGCGGGTCCAGACAGCGAGAATCCCGGTTCTTATCTATCGGGATTTTGTCATGAATCGGCAGACTGGGTGCGAGGGGGTGTAAAACGTTATTGCATTCATAGGAAAGGAGCGTTTTACACCCCTATGCCAATTTTATTTCACGCTCCATTTTTCGTTTCGGTTCCCACATTTTTGTGAACCCCGCAGGGTTACGTACGCGACTAAACGATATGGAAATCGTCACGCTGTGTAGGAGAATCAGAATCTATGGGAATTCTATAGGGTGGGTAGTTCGGGTCAGCCGGATATCCCCACTGGCAACCAGTTGATGGCGCGCGGTCCCGGGTACGGGTCACTGAATTATTCACCAAATCACAACACGTGTTTATTCAAAGCATTTACATTCGAGAATTTCTAATTCACTGATACCGGTTACGCTATACGTTCACGCGTTTTGGTCAGGAAACGGAAGTGACACAGGTACATTTCGTGATTTCATCACGATTCTTTATTTCTCTCATTTCCCACCGAATAATTGTCGCTTTTCGTGTACCTACACGATACAATAGATTCATTGGTTCTGATTGAAATACAGGAAATACTGCCTGAACGTACAAAAAAATTAGCATATGCTCGAAAAACCGACAAATCCCCTTTTGGATAAGGGAAAATAAAATTTCTTAGACCTAAGGAATCGGTAACTTGAATATTATTGCAAGTAAACATGTACTACAGTCTGACTTGATACTAGTTAATATTTACTTGTATGTGAGACAAAATTATCGGTCATATATATGACGAGTGAGACAATGTTCACTAGAATCGACTGATCTTCGTTAAATATTTACTTGATAATATTTAATCAACCGATTTCTTGAGTCCAGACACATTTTTTTCCGATAAATAATTGTTCTGATTTTATTAAATAAAAAGTTGTTGGTTTAGCAAAAGCTGTTTCAGGCAAAACGAACAATTTCACACAAAAATTGTATACATATTCGATTTTTTTGTCAAATTCAAAATCAAAAATCAAAAGCAAAAGAGAATTTGTTCCCTAAAACATTTTTCTAATTCACATAGTTTCATCGATTCGATAGAAAAGCACACGAATATCGCTTTATCTCACTGTTAATAATACTTCGCTTGTCTAATGACAGATCAAACGAGCTGATTTGGGCTGCCAATGTGCCAAAAAAGCCCACGAATACCATTTCGCATCAAAATCTGAATACTGCTAAATTTTTTCCCATGAAATTGGATTCGCCATTTCGAATTCCAGGAATCTGCCAATTTCAATGAAAATCTGAACGTTTCTAGAATTTTTCACCGTCACGTTGGATTTGTTATTTCAATGTTGGCGAATCTGGTTTCAAATTCGTGATCGGGAACCCAAAAAAACCTTCTGATACCCATTTTTATCTAAATCTGTTCAACCGTTTTTAAGATATTAATTCACATTTCATTTTTTCAAATATTCTCATATCACTAGGCCAAATACTAGAGAAGAAGAAAAAAAAAACTACGACCTTCTGTCATTAGACACGAGATTTGAGTCTGAGTTTATACCTTTCAATCGTATTCTTTGTGTACCAATCAGGATCAAGCCGAATCTTTCGATTTTGTGAGCCTGATTCTCCAGCAATCAGTCAGCGATTTACAGTTGAAATTATCTCGCGTTTCTAGACAGGCTCTTAATATCAGTTATCACCTTTTGACCTCTGAAATTTCCCGGTATTCTTGCTCGTCGAAAGGGGGATTTTACACCAAGCATATCCTGGTTCGAGCTCCGTTCCTCGATCCTCCCGATGTCAAGTGATACCCCTTGAAACTCGAGGGTTTCGAAGGGAATCCCGCGTCGATTCAGGACAGCCTCAATTTAAAGTCAGGTCTGTTGGTCCACCACAGGACCAGAAACATATTTGTCGCAATTCTTTTATTTCGGTTTCGTCAATCCTTGACTATATTGATCAGAATTCAATCCCAAATCCCCTCGTCCTCCAGGGAATGAAATTGAAATAATCCTTCCCTGAAAATGACTCTGGAACAGGAACAGATCCCAATTATCGGGGTTCAAGGTTCGATACCGATTCCTCACCTCCTGCAGAAGTGGATGAATTCCGCTACGTCACTTCTATAATGGCATTTGCCCGCGATCCATACGGCTTCCCAAATATCGATCTCACCGTTATGCCGGAGGGTCGTACCTCCGGCATTCGGTGAACAACGAGAGTTCCGGACAGGAAGCGATTGAGTGCAACGAGACTTTTTTCGCGCTTTCCTATTCCGCTGTATCCAGCTTTCAAACTATTTACATAGACGCGTCGCGTTTGATATTTTATGACCCGGAGGATTTTGGCTAAATCCATCAGTCAGTGGATTTCGCTCGTCAAAGTTATCACAGTGATAAAAAAGCACCGTGTGTTTGCGGAAAATTCTTGATCAAGGAAACTCCGTGTTTTCCGAATCTAATTCAACCGCCTCGACTCACAAAACCATGCATCCCATGTTCCCCGTGTTCAGGTACCGGTGGAACGAACCTCTACAGAATTGTTCCGGAACGATCTTAATGACCCAAACCGAGTAACCGAAGCTCGCTTCGTTTACCTCTTGGACGTGTTTCTCTGAAGCCACAAGTTTCTAGTTGGACAGAAACTTGTCCCTAAAAGAATCAATCCTCAGAGTTCGCGATAAAATGTCGGTTTCAAATCTTCGATTAGTCTTCTTCTTCGTGATATTTTGGGGCTTGTACGAGAGCTACAACCTCCACGTGGACTATGGGGACTTTGGTGTCAGCCATCGTCGGAAGATAGACGCAAAGAGCGTTCAGTTGTTCGATTTCCTGATGCTGACTCACGTTCTTGAAAAGGTGTTTTTTTTCTCTGAAAATTGAATTCAGATTGATCGCAGTCTCGATTGCGTTCCACCGAATCCTATATTCGGAGCTTGGTGCACGCAGAAAACAACTAGCTGTAGCGTAATCCCCGACTATGCAAATTCAAATCCGAAGCAAATATCATCGGTACACATATAGGTACAGTCGGTTTAATTCCATCGTTGAAACTACCTCATATCAAAACGAATTTCCGGCTTATCGTTCACCGTTGCTAGATAATAGATATTATAATGATCCAATTTTTAGTGCTCAACGTTGAAATTAGATCATGGATATCATTCGAATCTAAATTTAATAAATTTTCTTTCGCTCCTCCTCCAAAAGTTCATCAATAACTGGGAATTAATTTAGTTCTAAATTTGAAGCACATGCTAGCGATTCATTTTGTTTGACTGCATAATTGTAAATTTTGAAGACATAGATATGTAATAATTTTTTTTTGTTAATTCAGAATAATTATCAACATGTATGTAGGTAGCATAATTTACGAACGATACGATGTATGGTTAATTTCATGCACATATATATGTGACTAATAGACAAGTACCTACATCGCGCATAGATAAACCACACGTATCCATTAATCTAGATCCACCGCACAATTTTCGGCAAACTTAACCGTACCGCAAAATTATTCATGTAAATTTGCTCAACCTGTTTGACTAGGCTTTGTTGGCTTTTGCGGGTCTGCCAAAATACTAGAACCTTGAACATTAAAAATAGGGAAACCTGGAATTTTGGTAATGATTTTTTAATCATTTGTAATCAATTCACGAGTCCAAGCTTCCATAATTGGTGTAATTCGGCGGAGATCTAGTTCACGGATTCGCTCTGTGTGATATGATTCCGTTATCCATACGTCTGGAGACCTAGGTCATAGGTCTGTATCTCTGATTAATCCGAGTTACGCGAAACGTGTTCGTGGAGGTGAACCCGTGACACTGGTTTCTCTGTCTGTATACTCCATTTCCGTGTCCTATACCACGCTTAATTAGAGGCACGAGCAAATTAGGACACTGCGAATTTCGTAGACCCGATTGACGTTGTTGTGATTCTGGCCGAACCAATTCAACCGGAACAATTCTCTGCGCGATTAAACTCAAACGATGCGAACTTTGGAGATAATAGCGACGTACGTCGCGGTCGAGACGCCCTCGCGACGTACGAAATAGCTTCAACGTCCTCCAGGAATTTCAGAGCACAGATACGAGAACGAATGCTTGAATTTTTTGTTTTTTTGAAGTATTGAAATTCTTCAGTTTGGTTCAACACCTTTTGCCAAATAGTTTTTCTATTTCTTCATTATGGCAAACATGAATTTACGTGACTATCAATCAACTCTGATATTTCCCGAACTCGAATGCATTAAACAAATTTGTAGTGGAATCCTGAGCATACAAAAAGTTTTTCCATTGAGGCAAAAATGTAAAAATTGCATGAGAATTCCTCTATTTTTTCTCGAATCGAAAAAGCTTCAGTTCCAAGTTCGTTGTGAATCCGTTCTTGCAGTTCAGATGTTCGGAAACATTCGAGTCCACGTCTAAGACTCTTTTTTGGTTATTTTTTAAAGTGGTTCCCAGCAACGCCGAGGTTCAAAGTAGCGGACGCGAGGATTCTGGGGGTTGGAAAGCACTTTCAGGCATTTTTCAGACTGCCTTTAATAGGTGAGAAGATTACTCGATCGGGACGATCGCGGGAATCGTTTTTTTATTCCAAATGGATAATCTGTGGTTATAAGAGGCGTGGATTTTAATTTTCTTCAACGCAGGTGAATGGCACATCTATCTTATGACGACTGACTATAAAAGGGGAAAATTACTCGCTCTGGAATCTGACGATGGGATTTTTAATCCGAGGTTCGAATTAACGACCGACGTTTATCACGATAAAACGATTCTACAAGTGACAATGTACTTCCAGAAATCTTCGGCCCTTTTTCACGTGAGTTTCAAGATCATTTTATGCTTCTGGTTTTTCGGAGAAAAACCCAGATTCGTGTCTTCTCCTTTTCCGGAAGGGGGAAACTTATTTCTGTACTCAGGTCGACTAAAATAAAATAAAACCTAGACGACCTTTCATCTAGCATCTTCATTCTTTCTCAAAAAAATCTTTTCATAGATAATCCTAGCCATTGTATGGGCAAGGGGAAATGAATAGCGGGTCTTAGGCACGTGCGAGTCTCTCATGTTATTGTATGAAACGTAAAAGGTCATAGTCCAGGCGGAATTCTTCTTGCGTAAAACGAAAGGTCCTAAAGTCGTGCGGTTATACTTTTCTTCTGCCTCAGCATCTCCGAGCAGACGCATCTGTATACCGAAACATCTGCACTTTATGGCGGGGAAAAAAAAAAAAAAAAACGCTTCTCTTCGTGCCACGTGCCGTCTGCACGGTGACCCTCACGACACGAGTAACCGCAACGTGACCGAAGTGAACTGTTATTCAATTGCTAAAAAACGGATAACAGTTTTTTCTTTTTTTCTTTTTTTTTTAGTCTGATTTGAATATTCGCGGTATTTGCGAATTTAGAAACGAGCGCGAATATAGATCAGCTTGTGTCGCCTCGCAATGTGAACGACTTCCATTGACAGCTGAGGTCTGATGTCGCCTTAGCTGACCTCACAAAGATACTCTTCACAGGATAGTTGAATAGCAGCATTATAAGGGCAGCTGTCTCCTTGATAGCTGTCGCTGAAAGAAACCGTTGTGACTCGTTCTGGTCGTACGTGTAATCAAATAAGCGAATATTACATCGTGGGGGAAATAAGTTTGTAGAAATTTAGCAATTTTAAGACGTCGAAGAATGTCGACATTCGACATTTGAAATATCAAAAGTTAATTTATTGTTGGCTATTATTTGATGGCAGACTAATCAGAGGGGTTAATCACTATATCCGGAAGTAGAAAATGCACCGATTGCGAAGATTACGAAGGATTAGAAAAAAATTATAGAGGTTAAATAAAGATTACAAGGATTACAGTGAGATTAAAACTGATTACAATGTATTACGGTGATTAAAAATTAGCAAAAGAGTGCCAAAGTTACATAAGATCGCAAAGATTACGGAAAAATTACAGAAGTCCTGTAAACCAGATGATAGCAGTGATTAATTAACTCCTCCTACTGATTTATACAAATGTGGAAGAATAATTTGATTTGAAAATGAAGAAATAATACAATGAAAAATCAAATGTGAAATATTATTTTCTTGTCTGAGTCATTCGATAGTTCATAATCACTAAAATACATTTAAAATACATATATATATATATATAGATAAATACACCCAAAAAATACAGAATACATGAAATATTTCTTCAATTCCATCATCTCTTTTAATCGTGATTTTTATTCCAGTACACAATCGGCACGTATCTACGATCAGCCACGAAACATCAATTCAAGGAAGCCATGAATGTGATCGAAGAAATGTACAAAACGACCAATAAATACAGAGAATTGACTTGAACCTATTGATTTTTAATATTCGTAAAAGAAATTAATGTTCACATTTCGATATTCCTGCACCGTAATGTAGAACGTGAAGTATAGAAACCGTGATGGTTCGACGGTGCTCAGTTTTTTGTTTTTAAAAACTAATGTTCAATTTTGTACAAAATTATAAATGGACTGAAAAAAATTCCTGTAGATATGGAAATAGTAAATTTTCTATACCTCGCAGCATTTTACATGATGGCGAACGTTGCCTTTTTCTTATTCATCCGATTACCTCTCGCTGCTAAATTGGCTTCGATTGAACAACGTGGCGGAACTGTTCCGCAAATTGATTCAACTTGCACTCGTCAAATTATCAACGTTGGACAAGGTACGAAAGAAGAATATATACCTTCTCTCTGATCCTTTTTTTCCCTAGAAAAAATATAGACAAAAAATGCACATTATAATCAGTAATTACTTTCGAACGTAACCAAAAATTAACCTATGAAACTTTATAGTTGAATTATTCTTAAACATCCAGGAGAAGCTCCTTCTGAAGTAATAGATGCTGCCCCCAATTTCCCAGGTTAATCGAAAGGAAGCAAACGCGAGACTCTATAAGCTGGTGAGAATTGGTCAATTTTTTAATCACTCATCGATCTCAGCGTGTTAAACTTGAATTGGTTAGTCTGGTCAGAAATGACGCTTCTAAAATTAGTTCATCAATTTTGCCTCGTTCACCCAACGATCTGGTTACCCTTTGTAGTCATGGTGAATGTAATTCATGTGTAGATACCAGCCGCCTACGCATATTCGTTGGGTTTGCTCGAGCATACATCGATCTCCCGCTAATTACTACCTGCATAAATTTTAGCTCTGGTCCAAAATTACGTGAGATATTGATTAGCGAGAATACGTAGCCTATTCTGTGTAAACCCTCTCTTCGCTACAGAATCCCTCGCGTATATGTACTGGATGGCGAGAACAATCCTACACGAACCAGTCCTCTAGTCGAAAGCACAATTTTCTATGACTGGCCTAACGTTGCAAGAAAAACAATTCAAGATTTGACTGCACCCCATGTACCCAAAACGTTTTAACGAGCTAATAAATGTAAAGTATTTTATATCCCAGGAAGTCTGCAGGAAGGATATAAACTTTTTCAATCCGACAGCGAAGTTATTACGGCGGATTAATCAACGTTTACATTTCAGCTGAGTGATTGAGTTGAACAATTGCAAGAAAGGAGACAAGTTACAGTGATCCTTCACTAGACGCGTCAAAAAGCTCGGCTTAATTAGCAAATGGAGTTCGGTATTCGTGTCTATCAAATCCACCGAAGGCGCATAATCATCTGATGGTAATTTCCAAAAGACACAGAATTCCTTCATCCTTGATAAAAAAGAATCTCCCACCCAAAGCCTGATCTCCTCGTCAGTGGTACCAATGACAGGGATAATTAAGAGCCGATCCTAACCAAAAACGTAGGCGATGGATCAATCAACGTCAGAGGCAGCAGACAACTTGCAATTGCTGAACCCCCGATGTTTTGTCTAGGCGGATTAATTGAGAACCTAGATCATAGACGGGATGGTCCCTAGGATAGAACAAAAAGTAATAATCCACTGCAGGACGATGCTTTTTTTGATGAAAATGTCTGACCTTCTCGAGCTTCTCGAGATCGTCGTTGACGTTAATTGATAAAGTCTGCAGATGTTTGTACGTTATGGTTGAAGTTCTGCGGTAGCGGATATGTACTTGATGGTTTCAGCAACAGTTTCCTGAAGTTTCTACGGCAGTATTCGAGTGCATGCGGAGTCCTTGTATCCTGCAAAGTTCACTTACGCGCATGTTACACTGCGGCATACACATAATAATGAACATTCTGCAAACGGTAGATGTACAACGCTTACCCGAGAAGCCACTCGTAGCCCATAAAAGGTCTACGAGAATATGACCTGCAGCTTGCACCGCGTTTTATGTCAGCTTTTTTTTGGATGTAGGCACTTATGCGGGAAACGTATATCGACGAAACTGCAGTCGATGGAAAAGCCGATAAACTTGTCAAGAGGGTCTGACGTACGTGCTTTTACTGAAATAGCAATAATACTCGCACGAAAAATTCGGCGAAACGGAGAAGCCAATTTTTTTTGTATTCTCGTGTGGCTTAAACTTTTCGCCAGATTATTAAGCCTGCAGCAAGTAGTAATTGATCAGATTAATATTACCATAACTTTTCCCAGGTAGGTGTGTACATGAATATTCAATGCCGCTACATAAATTAGCATTATCAACGAGTCAGGGATAGATTGAATTACAAGCATTCCATTATCGATGACATCGAAAGTTACTTCGTTTGGCAAGTAGTTCGTTTGGCAAGTTTTGATAAGTATTCTGCAAATAGCGGATTTGGAATACATAGAAATCGCCAAACGTAGATCGCATTACTGAGTTAGTAGTAGAGACCACAGGTAATGGAAATAATGACGATGCCCCACCTGACTCCATATTTCCCCACTAATTAATTTCACAACGAACGTCCTAATCAAATTGGGATAATTGATATTGACGTTATTATCAAACACTATTTCATCCTGCACGAATCGATCGGTCGCCCCAGTTACTTTTTTTTCATATTTTGCAGTCTTTGTCACTTTATGAAGCCAAATCTTGGCTGGAATTTTGTAAGGTTCAATTAGTTTTTTGACTGTACGAGGACTGAAACACCTGTATCAGATGTATCATCATTCGAGTCACGTCCTGATGTTTATTTCTTCTCTTTTTCACGCCAATCGCAATCCGTTCGATTTCCGGTCCGTCGAAATTGATGTTCTCACAGTAAACACAGGTGGTCACGAGCGATGGCCAAGATTCGTCAAATTAAAGCCAAGAGTTTGGACAGTCTTCAAGTTATACTTCCGAGTATTCAAGTCCGCGTGCTTTTCCTGACAGAAATCGATTGCTTTTTTTTTTTTTTTTCAACCGGAAAGAAAAGGGTCGCGTCTTGAGAAGCTAATAAAGATCGAGGAGATAAAGTTAGGTATTTGTGTTCGTAACTTTCATTCATGCGAGAAATTCACTTCAAGAATTTTCCTCAAGTCGCTATATATATATAGAATTATATCTTTCTGCGAATAGAACGCAATTAGAATTCCCCCAGAGAAAAATACTCCCCTGTCTCCTCATGATGTCAGTATTTGAAATTTAAAAATAAAAAGCTAAGCACGCCTACTGGCAGAGGTAAAATTCAGGACGACTTCGAATTAGCATACCGTTAAATAATGGCGAATGTTATCGCAGCCTCCCTTCCGTTCTCGGGCTATCGGAGGGAATTTTTACCAGTCCTGTTTGTAATTTAAAAAAGGGAAAAAAAAGTAGCGTCGCTATCAAACCCGCATTTTCAAGGGTTATATACCGTATTTTACGAAACGGTTAAAACTCGTCGACTATATAATGGCAGAGGTTCGAAAAAAAATCGGCTAAAATCTGAAATGAGGAAGTTACTTCACCGTTGGAAGAGAAAAAATAAAATTTTATTACATTAAAGGATTTTCGAGTTCCTCAACGTCGTATATATAACACTTTCGAAATTCCATCTCCGAGATGCTCGTAGAGTCACTGAACGTTCCGGCGATTTCTTTAGGGTCTCGAGTCCCTCCTTCCCAGTCTCCGAATCCCCAAGGTGTTCCCGGTGTAGGTAGGTAAATGTATCGTGACCAAACTGAATATATGACTTTTGGCCTCGACCACCGCAAGCCATCGTCAGATATGCAATGATAAGTATTACAATACCCTTCAAATACAACCTACTATGTCATAGTTCTTTGCAATTTGAAAAAACAAGTGATCGTGAAGCTAAATTATAATCATGATAAATGATGTTCATATAGTTGTAATTTCAATTATTTGTAACACTCTCAATTTTTATTGAATACATAAACAATTTTCAAACACACTAAATTTAACGTAAAAAATTTTTTTGTTTATATATTGCTAAAATATCGCATGAAAAATAAAAAAATATGAAATGTTAATCAGAGTATATTATTTATCTTCTTGTAGAGCGTGTATTCCAGTTGCAGTGAAACACGTGTGAATAAAATACGAGAAAGAAGAATGTTATTATATCTGATGCAGGGTAGACGAGAGTTCACAGTGGTCCTAAAATACTGGTTGACCTCTGGTTCTCCCCATCCCCAAAAAAGTGTAGGTGCCAGCGCGGGGTAAATTCCTGCAGGACGTTATTAGAGCCGCGGTTTTACTCCCACTTTTATTTGTGCTTTTATCTACGTACCAGGTGACACTGAATAGGTCCGGCATTTAAACCCCTTGCGCTCTTTTATTTTTCAATAATATCTCGACCTCGGCCACCGTCCAAACGAGCTTGGATTATACAGCATAGTTAGCCAGGGGGCGCGAATTATTCAGCCTTTAAATTCGTACAAATTCACTGATTATCCTAAAAATTTATTATTCAACCATAAAAACTTTTATCCACCCCAACAATTCAAAAGATTTTCAGTCTTGAAAAATTATTGCAGTTTTCTCTACAAAAAAAAAAAAAGAAACCGGACCACATTATGCTTCTTCAAGTCCCAAATCTTGCCTAACCGAAAGTCGCGGGTTCGAGTCTCCGTGTGGGCAGGTGAAGGAATTTTTTTTTTTCTTTTTATATACTGGGGATCATCGAGATTCAGGAAGCGTCGATTTTCGAGTTCGGAATCGTCGAAATGGGAATGTTTGTTCAAATTTGAATTTTGTCCCTGGTTACACGACAAATAGACGATGCGCAGCCCAACCATAGACTGGGAGCGTGGCGTCTCCTGTAATCCGGCTACTCGGAGGTCAGCTGTGGAGGAGGGTCTGAGATCGGGGTTCACTGCTGGTGCGAGGCTCACGTTGACTGGGCGTCCGCACTAAGCCCGCCATCAATATGGGCACCCTGGAGGAGTCCGGGGTGACCAGGTTGGCTAAGGAGAGGCGAACCGGGCCAGAGGGGAAACCCAGCAGCCAAAAGTCTCCGTGGTGGGCAGTAGTGGGATCGCGCCCGGGAGTGAGATTGCATTGGCAGCCTGGTCGATATGATCCGACCCATAGCTTTTTGATAACTTTTTTTTTTATTCCAAAATGCGATAAACGATCTCAAATAATTATTTACATTTTTTTCATAATTTTTCACACATTTTTCACCTAGTTATTTATAATTTTCTAGTCGCCGTTCGAGACAGTCTCCGGCGCTGACGCAACAACACCCGACGACTACCGAACGCTTCCGAGCGCTCCCGACCTTTGAATATTCAATCGTTCATCACGTATACGCGATGTACGGTACTTTTGCATCGTAGAGATAGTAAATTTAGCAAGATATTAATATATTATTGCCATGTTACATTCAGTAGGGGTTAGAAGAGACCGGAAGCCGCGAAGCTTTGAATACTTGTAACTCGTGGTAAGTAATCGATGTGACGTTTCATCATTTCTCCCACTTATTTATTTGTCTAGAGAATGTACAGGCGAGCATCTGCTGCCTACGCGATGAATAAATGGGTGGAGCCAGCAGCGCCGCGTCGGTGTACTGCATTATCGATTGCCAGTAAGAGGTATAGTAGGTGTCTGTACACACAGCGATTATAGTGTACTTGAATATAGATAGACGGTCTCTACAGAGCCGGGGAATATTTGTTCGTTAGATTTCCTGAATATTGTCAATAGATCGCTCGCTTCGCTCACTCACTCGGTCGGAAGAGAGCGTTGTTCCTCACTCGCTTCGCTCGCTCGGTTGTCAGTGGTATTTCAAATATTTTGGGAGTGTATACTATCACGCTGTGCAATTGAAATCGGTAGAGGATTGAATAACGATACTGCCCACTTTTAGCGTTAGGTTATTAGGTGGAAGACCATTGGGTGTCAATGAATTCATGAATGCTATCGGGAGAATATTACTCATATCAGTATTATCTTCGTCTTCGAAGTGTATCGTGTATCGACACTCATTTATTCTACTCCAACACTTTTAATTTTCTGACAATATTTCGTTGTTGATTCAATGACAAGTATAATACAAATTGATTCCATACGCTGCTTCTTGTCACACAGGCCTCTAAAATTTGTGTTCTACTCCCACGTCTCACAACTTGTAACGTTTGCCGAAAATCCCCAGAAATTAGGACTATTTTACCACCGAATGGTTCATTAAATTCGCATACATCTCTTAACATACGGTCAACAGCCTCCAGTGCGTACTTCCTAGATTCTAACTTTCACATCTCGAATGTGCGACCGTTGTGCAGAATTCGATTTGAAATTACACGTTAAGCATTTATTTGATTGTAACGATAGTTTTAAAGTGGAGTGTGCAGTTCTTCCTCCTTTTGATAGATTCGCTGCGATTCCAGTCCATGCTACAGGCAGCACTATCAATCCCATACTTCTCAATAAAAAACGTCAATAACTTTTTTTGCTGCCACCTGGACCATCCAAATGAATACACTTATGCCTACGCGACGTACAGCACGCATAGCAGTGATTCGATTCGATAGCAGTGATGTCTTCGACATTGTCTGTGACACACGTAAATACGTTACCTTCTTTTAAGTCCGGTAAATTGAAATTTTGCCACGTGAATCCATGAAATATGAGTATTTCATCGATCACCTGCAAGGCCTTTCGTTCGATTGTTTCATTCTATTCGTTTTGATCGACCAACTCGTATTTCGATTTTACGCAAACAGCCTACACATCTCCGTCGGAAATTTAATACACGATCCAGCTTTAGCCAAACATTCGTCTGATTGCTCGTCATCAGTAACTACCTTTCGCGCTACAGCTGCCCCAAAAAAGGATGAGTATGTCGTACCTTCGTCAGTTCGCAAATCATCGTATGATTGTGCTCCCCGAAGACGTAATGACAACGATCTCAAATAATAACGCACTGTTTTCCTGGGACTCACGGAATACATTCTGCTCAATACGGCTTTCACAAATTCCTTTCATTTCGTGCACTCTGTGTTCTTCTTATAGAACATACGATGATTCGGAATTTCGCAGTACAAATACTGACGTGCTTCCGCATTGGTCTTGTGGAGATTTTGCCACGCAAGCAACGTTCGTTGTTTATAATAATATCGAAAACTATCAGTGAAGTGACGAAACATCAGGATTCAAAGCCGGTATGACGAATTGTTCATTATAATATCGAGAAATATCAGTAAAGTCACGAAACATCGGAATATATAGCAGACATGACAAATTGTTGATAATGATATTGATAATAACCGGGAAGGCAACGAAGACGAGAAATGTATAATAGACATGACAAATTGTTACTAATAATATCGAAAAATCCCAGTAAAGAAATAAAACATCGGGATTCGTAGCCGGCATGACGAATTGTTTATAATAATAATAATAATTGTCAGTAAAGTAACGAAACATCAGAATTCGTAGTAGGCACGACGAATTGTTTATAATAATATCGAAAAATATCAGTCAAGTAACGAAACATCAGGATTCAAAGCCGGTATGACGAATTGTCTATAATAATATGAAAAAATATCAGTCAAGTAACGAAACTTCGGGATTTATAGCCGGCATGTCGAATTGTTTATAATAATATCGAAAAATATCAGTCGAGTAACGATACATCGAGATTTATAGCCGGCATGTCGAATTGTTTATAATAATACCGAAAAATATCAGTCGCGTAACGATACATCGGGGTTTATTGCCGGCATGTCGAATTGTTTATAATAATATCGAAAAATATCAGTCAAGTGACGAATCTTGGGATTTATAGCCGGCATGTCGAATTGTTTATAATAATATCGAAAAATATCAGTCGAGTAACGATACATCGAGATTTATAGCCGGCATGTCGAATTGTTTATAATAATATCGAAAAATATCAGACGAGTAACGATACATCGGGATTTGATGCCGGCATGTCGAATTGTTTATAATAATATCGAAAAATATCAGTCAAGTAACGAAACACCGAGATTCATAGCCGGCATGTCGAATTATTTATAATAATATTAAAAATTGTCGGTCAAGTAACGAAACATCGGGATTTATAGCCGGTATGTGAAATTGTTTATAATAATATCGAAAAATATCAGTCAAGTAACGAAACATAGGTATTTATAGCCGGCATGTCGAACTGTTTATAACAATATTGAAAAATATCAGTCAAGTAACGACACATTGGGATTTATAGCCGGCATGTCGAATTGTTTATAATAATATCGAAAAATATCAGTCAAGTAACGAAACATCGGGATCTACAGCCGGCATGTCGAATTGTTCATAATAATATCGAAAAATATCAGTCAAGTAACGAAACATCGGGATTTATCGCCGGCATGACGGATTGTTTATGATAATATCGGAAAATATCAGTGAAGTGACGAAACATCGGGATTTATAATTAGGATAATCATATCAAGAAATATCAGTCCAGTAACGAAACATCGGGATTTATAATTAGGATAATCATATCAAGAAATATCAGTCCAGTAACGAAACATCGGGATTGACAGTAGATAGTAGTAGCATAACAAATTGTTCATAATGTTATCTATTGGTGAAACTCGTCGGAGAAGGTCATTTTTTGTATGAATTTTTGTTTATTGAAAAAACAAAGGGCGACGTTTCGGCCGGGCCCGGCCGGCCATCTTCAGGCTATAATAACATTTTTATACATTAGAATCTTATTGTTGTACAAAGTACTTATAAACTAATTATCTGCAGAATTTTACTCTAGGATTAAGTTGTAACTTACATTTGACTCCTTACGTCGATGCGTGTGCTTTGACGATCGCGGAGGAAGTAATTTGAAATTTTCTTAAACGTATATTTCGATTGTTCGATCTGGATCGATTTTTGAGAGATGGTTCACATATCGATCTATTGAGGCGGTTAATTCAAATTTAGGATTCCTGAATAGAGGTGACTGAGGTTTTGAATATCAGTACGTTTGTTAACGGAATTGTTTTTGGATATGTGAATCATCTGTTTAATCAATCTTATTCGTAAATTGTTCTCTGTGTCCACGACCTGGGTATTATCGAAATCAAAAACTAATGGGTATTATCGAAATAAAAAAAATAATGTTATCGGAAAATATCAGCAAAGTAACGAAACATGGAGATTTATAGCCGGCATGACGAATTGTGTAGAATAATATCGGAAAATATCAGTAAAGTAACAAAACATCAGGATTTATGGTCTGTATGACGAATTGTTTATAATAATGTCGGCAAATATCAGTAAAGTAACGAAACATCGGGATTTATAGCCGGCATGTCGAATTGTTTATAATAATTTCGGAAAATATCAGTCAAGTAACGACACATAGGGATTTATAGCCGGCAATACGAATTGTTTATAATAATATCGAAAAATATCAGTCAAGTAACGACACATAGGGATTTATAGCCGGCAATACGAATTGTTTATAATAATATCGAAAAATATCAGTCAAGTAACGACACATAGGGATTTATAGCCAGCATGTCGAATTGTTTATAATAATATCGAAAAATATCAGTCAAGTAACGAAACATAGGTATTTATAGCCGGCATGTCGAACTGTTTATAACAATATTGAAAAATATCAGTCAAGTAACGACACATTGGGATTTATAGCCGGCATGTCCAATTGTTTATAATAATATCGAAAAATATCAGTCAAGTAACGAAAGATAGGTATTTATAGCCGGCATGACGAATTGTTCATAATATTATCGGAAAGTATCAGCAAAGTAACGAAACATAGGGATTTATAGCCGGCGTGACGAATTGTTTATAATAATATCGAAAAATATCAGTCAAGTGACGAAACATCGGGATTTATAGCCGGCATGTGGAATTGTTTATAATAATTTCGGAAAATATCAGTCAAGTGACGAAACACAGAGATTCATAGCCGGCGTGACGAATTGTTTATAATAATATCGAAAAATATCAGTCAAGTGACGAAACATCGGGATTTATAGCCGGCATCTCGAATTGTTTATAATAATATCGGAAAATATCAGTCCAGTAACGAAACATCGCGATTCATAGCCGACATGACGATTGTTTATAATAATATCGAAAAATATCAGTCAAGTAACGAAACATCGGAATTTATAGCCGGCATGTCGAATTGTTTATAATAATATCGAAAATATCAGTCCAGTAACGAAACATCGCGATTCGTAGCCGACATGACGATTGTTTATAATAATATCGAAAAATATCAGTCAAGTAACGAAACATCGGAATTTATAGCCGGCGTGACGAATTGTTTATAATAATAATATCGGAAAGTATCAGTCCAGTAACGAAACATCGCGATTCATAGCCGACATGACGATTGTTTATAATAATATCGAAAAATATCAGTCAAGTAACGAAACATCGGGATTTATAGCCGGCATGTCGAATTGTTTGTAATAATAATATCGGAAAGTATCAGTCCAGTAACGAAACATCGCGATTCATAGCCGACATGACGATTGTTTATAATAATATCGAAAAATATCAGTCAAGTAACGAAACATCGGGATTTATAGCCGGCATGTCGAATTGTTTATAATAATAATATCGGAAAGTATCAGTCCAGTAACGAAACATCGGGATTCATAGCCGGCGTGACGAATTGTTTATAATAATAATATCGGAAAGTATCAGTCCAGTAACGAAACATCGGGATTCATAGCCGACATGCCGATTGTTTTTAATAATATCGGAAAGTATCAGTCCAATAACGAAACATCGGGATTCATAGCCGGCGTGACGAATTGTTTATAATAATATCGGAAAATTTTGGTAAAGTAACGAAACATCGGAATTTGTAGTGGGCATGACTAATTGTTTATTATATTATCGGAAAATGTCGGTAAAGTAACAGCTCCGTCCCGATCCGATCCCTAGGCCCAACTGCCTGGTCTCCCCTCTACCCGGGCCAGTACCCCGTCCGACCCGCTCGGTTCACCCGGCGCTGAGTTTCCCCCTTCCTCTCCTCGGCTGCCGGCCTGGCCGTTCCTTACCTTACTACGTCACACGGCTTGGTCTAAATTTTCTGGACATCCGGACATCCGGACATTCCTCACGTACTTTAATATAATAGGGGATAATAAGTTTCCCCATAAGCACGTATATTTTCCAATTTAGAAATAGACAGAGAAAGAGAGATTGAATGTAATGAACTTAGATTTCGTTTGTTCACGCCCTGCAGAGGGAGAGAGAATATTCGCGAAAGAGTCGGCCAGGGGCGCGTGAACCGCGTGGCACGCCCTGCAGGGGCGTGTGAACCTCGAGATAAAACATCGAAAAATATCAGTCAAGTGACGAAACATCGGGATTTGTAGCCGGCATGTCGAATTGTTTATAATAATAACGGAAAATATCAGTCGAGTATAACGAAACATTGGAATTTATACCAGACATGACGAATTTCTATCAGCGAAATCGAATAATAAAAATGACAACAATAATAATAATAATAATAATAATAATAATAATAATAATAATAATAATAATAATAATAATAATAATAATAATAATAATAACAATAATAATAATAATAACAATAATAATAATAATAATAATAATAATAATAATAATAATAATAATAATAATAATAATAATAATAATAATAATAATAATAACAATAATAATAACAACAACAACAACAACAACAACAACAACAACAACAACAACAACAACAACAACAACAACAACAACAACAACAACAACAACAACAACAATAACAACAACAACAACAACAACAACAACAACAACAACAACAACAACAACAACAACAACAACAACAACAACAACAACAACAACAACAACAACAACAATAACAATAATAATAATAATAATAATAATAATAATAATAGTATCAATAATAATAATAATAATAACATGCTGAGAATAATGATGGAGACTTTGCTGTATCAGAATTGAGAAATTTTCTGGACATCCGAACTGGACATCCGACCACGTACTTTACTGTTATATATGATTTTTATTCCAGTACACAATCGGCACGTATCTACGATCAGCCACGAAACATCAATTCAAGGAAGCCATGAATGTGATCGAAGAAATGTACAAAACGACCAATAAATACAGAGAATTGACTTGAACCTATTGATTTTTAATATTCGTAAAAGAAATTAATGTTCACATTTCGATATTCCTGCACCGTAATGTAGAACGTGAAGTATAGAAACCGTGATGGTTCGACGGTGCTCAGTTTTTTGTTTTTAAAAACTAATGTTCAATTTTGTACAAAATTATAAATGGACTGAAAAAAATTCCTGTAGATATGGAAATAGTAAATTTTCTATACCTCGCAGCATTTTACATGATGGCGAACGTTGCCTTTTTCTTATTCATCCGATTACCTCTCGCTGCTAAATTGGCTTCGATTGAACAACGTGGCGGAACTGTTCCGCAAATTGATTCAACTTGCACTCGTCAAATTATCAACGTTGGACAAGGTACGAAAGAAGAATATATACCTTCTCTCTGATCCTTTTTTTCCCTAGAAAAAATATAGACAAAAAATGCACATTATAATCAGTAATTACTTTCGAACGTAACCAAAAATTAACCTATGAAACTTTATAGTTGAATTATTCTTAAACATCCAGGAGAAGCTCCTTCTGAAGTAATAGATGCTGCCCCCAATTTCCCAGGTTAATCGAAAGGAAGCAAACGCGAGACTCTATAAGCTGGTGAGAATTGGTCAATTTTTTAATCACTCATCGATCTCAGCGTGTTAAACTTGAATTGGTTAGTCTGGTCAGAAATGACGCTTCTAAAATTAGTTCATCAATTTTGCCTCGTTCACCCAACGATCTGGTTACCCTTTGTAGTCATGGTGAATGTAATTCATGTGTAGATACCAGCCGCCTACGCATATTCGTTGGGTTTGCTCGAGCATACATCGATCTCCCGCTAATTACTACCTGCATAAATTTTAGCTCTGGTCCAAAATTACGTGAGATATTGATTAGCGAGAATACGTAGCCTATTCTGTGTAAACCCTCTCTTCGCTACAGAATCCCTCGCGTATATGTACTGGATGGCGAGAACAATCCTACACGAACCAGTCCTCTAGTCGAAAGCACAATTTTCTATGACTGGCCTAACGTTGCAAGAAAAACAATTCAAGATTTGACTGCACCCCATGTACCCAAAACGTTTTAACGAGCTAATAAATGTAAAGTATTTTATATCCCAGGAAGTCTGCAGGAAGGATATAAACTTTTTCAATCCGACAGCGAAGTTATTACGGCGGATTAATCAACGTTTACATTTCAGCTGAGTGATTGAGTTGAACAATTGCAAGAAAGGAGACAAGTTACAGTGATCCTTCACTAGACGCGTCAAAAAGCTCGGCTTAATTAGCAAATGGAGTTCGGTATTCGTGTCTATCAAATCCACCGAAGGCGCATAATCATCTGATGGTAATTTCCAAAAGACACAGAATTCCTTCATCCTTGATAAAAAAGAATCTCCCACCCAAAGCCTGATCTCCTCGTCAGTGGTACCAATGACAGGGATAATTAAGAGCCGATCCTAACCAAAAACGTAGGCGATGGATCAATCAACGTCAGAGGCAGCAGACAACTTGCAATTGCTGAACCCCCGATGTTTTGTCTAGGCGGATTAATTGAGAACCTAGATCATAGACGGGATGGTCCCTAGGATAGAACAAAAAGTAATAATCCACTGCAGGACGATGCTTTTTTTGATGAAAATGTCTGACCTTCTCGAGCTTCTCGAGATCGTCGTTGACGTTAATTGATAAAGTCTGCAGATGTTTGTACGTTATGGTTGAAGTTCTGCGGTAGCGGATATGTACTTGATGGTTTCAGCAACAGTTTCCTGAAGTTTCTACGGCAGTATTCGAGTGCATGCGGAGTCCTTGTATCCTGCAAAGTTCACTTACGCGCATGTTACACTGCGGCATACACATAATAATGAACATTCTGCAAACGGTAGATGTACAACGCTTACCCGAGAAGCCACTCGTAGCCCATAAAAGGTCTACGAGAATATGACCTGCAGCTTGCACCGCGTTTTATGTCAGCTTTTTTTTGGATGTAGGCACTTATGCGGGAAACGTATATCGACGAAACTGCAGTCGATGGAAAAGCCGATAAACTTGTCAAGAGGGTCTGACGTACGTGCTTTTACTGAAATAGCAATAATACTCGCACGAAAAATTCGGCGAAACGGAGAAGCCAATTTTTTTTGTATTCTCGTGTGGCTTAAACTTTTCGCCAGATTATTAAGCCTGCAGCAAGTAGTAATTGATCAGATTAATATTACCATAACTTTTCCCAGGTAGGTGTGTACATGAATATTCAATGCCGCTACATAAATTAGCATTATCAACGAGTCAGGGATAGATTGAATTACAAGCATTCCATTATCGATGACATCGAAAGTTACTTCGTTTGGCAAGTAGTTCGTTTGGCAAGTTTTGATAAGTATTCTGCAAATAGCGGATTTGGAATACATAGAAATCGCCAAACGTAGATCGCATTACTGAGTTAGTAGTAGAGACCACAGGTAATGGAAATAATGACGATGCCCCACCTGACTCCATATTTCCCCACTAATTAATTTCACAACGAACGTCCTAATCAAATTGGGATAATTGATATTGACGTTATTATCAAACACTATTTCATCCTGCACGAATCGATCGGTCGCCCCAGTTACTTTTTTTTCATATTTTGCAGTCTTTGTCACTTTATGAAGCCAAATCTTGGCTGGAATTTTGTAAGGTTCAATTAGTTTTTTGACTGTACGAGGACTGAAACACCTGTATCAGATGTATCATCATTCGAGTCACGTCCTGATGTTTATTTCTTCTCTTTTTCACGCCAATCGCAATCCGTTCGATTTCCGGTCCGTCGAAATTGATGTTCTCACAGTAAACACAGGTGGTCACGAGCGATGGCCAAGATTCGTCAAATTAAAGCCAAGAGTTTGGACAGTCTTCAAGTTATACTTCCGAGTATTCAAGTCCGCGTGCTTTTCCTGACAGAAATCGATTGCTTTTTTTTTTTTTTTTCAACCGGAAAGAAAAGGGTCGCGTCTTGAGAAGCTAATAAAGATCGAGGAGATAAAGTTAGGTATTTGTGTTCGTAACTTTCATTCATGCGAGAAATTCACTTCAAGAATTTTCCTCAAGTCGCTATATATATATAGAATTATATCTTTCTGCGAATAGAACGCAATTAGAATTCCCCCAGAGAAAAATACTCCCCTGTCTCCTCATGATGTCAGTATTTGAAATTTAAAAATAAAAAGCTAAGCACGCCTACTGGCAGAGGTAAAATTCAGGACGACTTCGAATTAGCATACCGTTAAATAATGGCGAATGTTATCGCAGCCTCCCTTCCGTTCTCGGGCTATCGGAGGGAATTTTTACCAGTCCTGTTTGTAATTTAAAAAAGGGAAAAAAAAGTAGCGTCGCTATCAAACCCGCATTTTCAAGGGTTATATACCGTATTTTACGAAACGGTTAAAACTCGTCGACTATATAATGGCAGAGGTTCGAAAAAAAATCGGCTAAAATCTGAAATGAGGAAGTTACTTCACCGTTGGAAGAGAAAAAATAAAATTTTATTACATTAAAGGATTTTCGAGTTCCTCAACGTCGTATATATAACACTTTCGAAATTCCATCTCCGAGATGCTCGTAGAGTCACTGAACGTTCCGGCGATTTCTTTAGGGTCTCGAGTCCCTCCTTCCCAGTCTCCGAATCCCCAAGGTGTTCCCGGTGTAGGTAGGTAAATGTATCGTGACCAAACTGAATATATGAACTCTGATCGATTCGATTGAAATTTAAAGTTAGCCCCGTGCGCGTTCTCGGGCGAATAGATCTGGTTTCTCTTCAGACGAACGAGAACTTTGACCTCTGTTCGGTGGGGTCCCTCTTCTCAAATCAAACACCTACGTCGATACAAATTCCCAAGGTGTAAATTTTCGTGTTTTACAGTAAAACTCTTATTTTTATCTATATATTGAAATCATTATTGAACGAAGAATTTTAAAGGAGAACAAACGTATTTGGATATAAGCTGAGAGCAAGAGATCGATTTTACTGAGGGTGAATACGACTGCAGTGCAACGTGGTGCAGCGGGAGGGTTCTGTAACTCTAATTGCAATTTGACTCTGCGGATATATACCCATGTTCATACCACACCATTGTGTCTATAATATGTATGACTATGTGCTCAGCCTGAGCAACCGGGTTTATACCACAAGAGATAATAAATTCTACCCACTAGTTGTTTACTCTGCCGGGGGTGTCCCTGTGTGTCCTCAGTAAACTACCTTGGTCGTATTATGGCCACGCACAACACGCATATACATAAGATTTACTAGGTGAGAAGTTTACACTACTGTCTCTACCTTAATAAATACGACTGTCAACAACGAGGGAGATGCATTTCACTCTCTCAACGTACATTATCGTCAGAAACGTCGCAGCAATCAATTATTGGTAGTTTGCATAATTGCGTAATAATTTAATTAGGAAGAATAGGATAACGTTCATTTGACTTTTGGCCTCGACCACCGCAAGCCATCGTCAGATATGCAATGATAAGTATTACAATACCCTTCAAATACAACCTACTATGTCATAGTTCTTTGCAATTTGAAAAAACAAGTGATCGTGAAGCTAAATTATAATCATGATAAATGATGTTCATATAGTTGTAATTTCAATTATTTGTAACACTCTCAATTTTTATTGAATACATAAACAATTTTCAAACACACTAAATTTAACGTAAAAAATTTTTTTGTTTATATATTGCTAAAATATCGCATGAAAAATAAAAAAATATGAAATGTTAATCAGAGTATATTATTTATCTTCTTGTAGAGCGTGTATTCCAGTTGCAGTGAAACACGTGTGAATAAAATACGAGAAAGAAGAATGTTATTATATCTGATGCAGGGTAGACGAGAGTTCACAGTGGTCCTAAAATACTGGTTGACCTCTGGTTCTCCCCATCCCCAAAAAAGTGTAGGTGCCAGCGCGGGGTAAATTCCTGCAGGACGTTATTAGAGCCGCGGTTTTACTCCCACTTTTATTTGTGCTTTTATCTACGTACCAGGTGACACTGAATAGGTCCGGCATTTAAACCCCTTGCGCTCTTTTATTTTTCAATAATATCTCGACCTCGGCCACCGTCCAAACGAGCTTGGATTATACAGCATAGTTAGCCAGGGGGCGCGAATTATTCAGCCTTTAAATTCGTACAAATTCACTGATTATCCTAAAAATTTATTATTCAACCATAAAAACTTTTATCCACCCCAACAATTCAAAAGATTTTCAGTCTTGAAAAATTATTGCAGTTTTCTCTACAAAAAAAAAAAAAGAAACCGGACCACATTATGCTTCTTCAAGTCCCAAATCGTGCCTAACCGAAAGTCGCGGGTTCGAGTCTCCGTGTGGGCAGGTGAAGGAATTTTTTTTTTTCTTTTTATATACTGGGGATCATCGAGATTCAGGAAGCGTCGATTTTCGGGTTCGGAATCGTCGAAATGGGAATGTTTGTTCAAATTTGAATTTTGTCCCTGGTTACACGACAAATAGACGATGCGCAGCCCAACCATAGACTGGGAGCGTGGCGTCTCCTGTAATCCGGCTACTCGGAGGTCAGCTGTGGAGGAGGGTCTGAGATCGGGGTTCACTGCTGGTGCGAGGCTCACGTTGACTGGGCGTCCGCACTAAGCCCGCCATCAATATGGGCACCCTGGAGGAGTCCGGGGTGACCAGGTTGGCTAAGGAGAGGCGAACCGGGCCAGAGGGGAAACCCAGCAGCCAAAAGTCTCCGTGGTGGGCAGTAGTGGGATCGCGCCCGGGAGTGAGATTGCATTGGCAGCCTGGTCGATATGATCCGACCCATAGCTTTTTGATAACTTTTTTTTTTATTCCAAAATGCGATAAACGATCTCAAATAATTATTTACATTTTTTTCATAATTTTTCACACATTTTTCACCTAGTTATTTATAATTTTCTAGTCGCCGTTCGAGACAGTCTCCGGCGCTGACGCAACAACACCCGACGACTACCGAACGCTTCCGAGCGCTCCCGACCTTTGAATATTCAATCGTTCATCACGTATACGCGATGTACGGTACTTTTGCATCGTAGAGATAGTAAATTTAGCAAGATATTAATATATTATTGCCATGTTACATTCAGTAGGGGTTAGAAGAGACCGGAAGCCGCGAAGCTTTGAATACTTGTAACTCGTGGTAAGTAATCGATGTGACGTTTCATCATTTCTCCCACTTATTTATTTGTCTAGAGAATGTACAGGCGAGCATCTGCTGCCTACGCGATGAATAAATGGGTGGAGCCAGCAGCGCCGCGTCGGTGTACTGCATTATCGATTGCCAGTAAGAGGTATAGTAGGTGTCTGTACACACAGCGATTATAGTGTACTTGAATATAGATAGACGGTCTCTACAGAGCCGGGGAATATTTGTTCGTTAGATTTCCTGAATATTGTCAATGTAATATTATAGACTGTCGTTTCACGTATCAATTAGAATTTTGCATGTCTTTCATATGGAACTTCGAGTGATCGAATGATAAACTTAAAATGCTCATTTTTCATAGATTTTTTTCTCCAACTTTTAAATCGCACAATAATTGGAGACAATTCAATAGATTGAAAATTACAACTATATGACGTCATGCACACTGCGATATATCTAATTATCTAAATATAGTCGAAACAGTGGAATTTAATCGTTTGTAACATTTGTAATTATCATTCGCAACGAATAAGATTGTGAAAGGAAGCGAAAAATATATGTGAACGCCTAGTTTGGACTGATCTCCTATTTAGTTGGTCAGTTACAGATAGCGATGATTAGCAATTAAGATTAGATATTTCTATTGGAAGAAGACGAGTTTGGAGCTGGTATCTAGTGTCTGACCGGGTTATTATCTGGTAAAAACGAGGCGGACTATTTATGACGACAGTAAAAGCTCGTTGCTCGTTACTTTTTTTTTACTGAGTTGCGCGTTGTGGCAGAAGGTAGAATAAATTAAGGGAGGCTTGAATTTAATGTGTAAAAAGGGAAAAAATAATTGTGCATGGATAAAATTCTCAGCTACGTATTTCAAAATTCTCTGTATAGGTATTCTAATATAATAATATTTTCTTCAACCTGAACTGTATAAAAATTAATGATTCAATAAAATTGAAACACAGCTTTTTATTTCTGACACAAAAGTCTAGTAATAAAAAGCACAAATCTCCATCTACTATGTATTTACTTCTCAAATCTTGTGTTTTAATACTGAAAGGATCTTTTCAGGACAGCCAGGTCTTGAAAATGAATCTGATTTCGTAAACCAAAATAGGTAAAAATTCATAGTTACTCCATTAATTGTCTGATAAAAGAATTGCTTTAGAATGTATTTTGGAAAGAGTTTCTTGTAGTCAATGATCGTGGTAAATTATTCCAATCGCTTCCATCGGTTCAGTTTATGAAATTTTTCAGAAATTTTTATGTTTTCGGGAAAGTGGAATATACTGAAACCGAGACTGAAACTCTTCAGATCCCAGTCTATTGTACTGAATATTATAAGATTATTGCTTGCGGCTTATCGAGCCCAGAATAATCGTGAAAACTTTAATGTAATAAGAGACGTTTGGTAAATTACCATTGTAACTTTTGAGTACCTATTCCATAGAACTGCATCATATCGCAGAAAGAGCTGGCGAGATTCGTTTCCCAGAATAAGAAATAGCGGTTGAAAATCGCTGACAAGTTTTTATGACGTAATAAAACCGTTGTTGCGCTTAACGCCTCCGCCTGATTTACATCCCGTCGAGTTTCTGCTATAGTAAATAAAAATAATCACTCTAGACCAACCGCGCTTTATTCCGTACCAACTATACGACCAACTATACCGTAAAACTTTCAGTACAAGTCTGTGAAATGCTTCCAGCTATGATACTATATATGTCTTCCAGTTTCCAAAAAGTACAAAAAAAAAACAATCCAAAGTAGGATAAAAACCCGATCATACAAATTTTGCTGGTCCATCGAACTCTGCAATGATTTGGTTATACTCCGATTGGACACGATCAATAATGATCACAAAATGATAAACTTGCTTCATTGGACACAATTTTTTCGGACACATTCAGATTGGACCTGAGATAAATATTAATTCATTAAAAATCAGATTGAACAGATCCAGATCGAAGGAAAGATGGATATTAATTACAGACGATCTGGCTTGAACGAGTATCGAGTGGACGCAATTTTTTTCGAAGACGTGCCGAATTGGGTTTTGGCACGTATTTTTTTTTATTTCGCATATAAGTAGTTTGCAAAAAAAAATAATTAGGCCATAATTTTTCTTTTCTCAATCGAAACAAAATTGAAGGAAATACAACGGATCGAAAATTACTACGTTGTGACGTCAACCGTGCTAAGGTCTATCTGTATGTAGCAAAAACGCTGGAATGCAATTGCCTGTAACTTTTGTGATTATCATTTTCGAGGAAAAAACACGACCTAATTAATTATTTCTGGCTACTCGCCAATGGGTGGCACTGAAAAATAATCTGTGACCAATTTGGTACGTGCCCCAAAAAAATGTGTCTGATCTGATTTTTTTTATTGAATTAACATTCATTTTGTGACCAATCTGAATGTGCTCGAAGAAAATTGTGTCTGATAATGCGAGTTTCTTATTGATTGTGTCCAATCGGGTTCTGTCCCCTACTGATGATTTTATTCGGTTCGCCTGTCTCTAGGCAACCGAACTTCCATCGAGGTATCAGAGTTCTCGGAATTTGTGTTGAATTTCGACGAAATTCTGGCCGCTGTAATTATCATTAGACATGATTTACCGCGCGATATTAAGTGGCTCGATACGTTATACCGCAGAACTTATAGCGCCTAGTGCTCGCCCGAGGTGCATCGTGGCTGAATACTTTGTCTGGGTGAAGATACTGCAGTTTAAGCCACCTAGTGCGATGCAGGTACCAGATACATTCAACCCTGCATCGTGTGCGTTATGGTAGCCCACGTGGCCCAGAGCTCTGCCAAGTTTAACTAATTTATCGGCATAAAATACCGCATCCTCCAAGTGCGAAAATTCAGAGTTCGAAAGTATATCCCGTTGAAAAATGGATTCGTGCTCAATGACCGATGAACAAAAAGTCAAGCGAGTCTCAGCGCTCCTTCTCTCGCCCTCGGGCCTCGTTAACGAGAAATCTCAGACACCTTCAAAAGGGGAATATTGACAGGACGACAACCCGCTTGTCTGTTTAAGCACTGAATCTTCTCACCAGCTAAAACGTCATGATTACGAGATCAGACGCCGGCGTCTCGACGCCTCCAGACGTGCCTCTCAGTCCATTCTAGTTCTTTGACGTAGAGTTTTTCGCCAAATTCCGAAACTGACCATTCACCTTCTGTATAGAAATATGGAAAATATGGAACGCGCGGGACGTTAATTTCGTGTACCAGATATTCCCGGTGGCTGTCCGCAGCATCGCTGTGCATAACTAATCCATCGGACAACGAGGAACACGTCGGTTGGTTCCTACGTTCAATTGCTGACTCGGTGACTCTACCCTGCAGCAGTTCTGGTATTTGAGGGAAATTTTCACCATTCAATACCACTCCGTAAATTCAGCTGAACGAATGACGCACGAAAGCGAATAGTTGACTTGCTGTACTTGTCGGTTTAACCTTCCGGACGTTAACTGCATCAAATTATTCTACACCTCCAGCTAGTTCCGTAAATTGCCCCAAACTTCTGACCACGGTCCGGGACTCTGGTCGTGTGCATCGTCAAAACACCGAAAGGAACAATTTTTCGGCACCTTCGCGTCGATTTCCTAGCTTTTTATCCGACTGTTATACCCTGACATGGCCCTCGCACAATTGGGTCGACCCCAGACCCGGAGGTCGCGAATGGTCCAGCTTGTTATTCCGTCGTCTTCGTGCCAGAATACCTCAGGGCAGTTTACCGTCTGTAGGAAAACGGTCATTTCCAGGGAATGGCCGTTCTCTCAGAGCAGTGATAAAAACGGATTGACTATTCAGAAAAATTACCCATAGAGAATGCTTCATTCCGGAGCGAAATGATTCAATCCACCGCAGCCGATTGATAGATTTACGTATACAAATCGGGGGTTGTTCATCGAGTTTCCGGAGCCAGTTTAGAGCATACATCTCGTGCACGTGGTGTTCCGCCGTCAGCCCTTATCGGGTGGCAAATGCATCGCACGGAAAACCCCTACGTCTAACAGCCAGCACCGATGTGTCGCAGTGCTGCCAAAACGTGCCCGAGTTACAAGATAGTGAGAATGACGAATAAAAAACATAAGGACACACGATAGTTGGCTGGAGGAATTGGAGTGAAACGTTTCTCGGTAATATTATTCAAGCAGTGAAAATGTTCATTTCCCCTTTGATACGGCGTTGCGCTTCCGTTATCCGTTGAATTGAATTTAGGGGAAATAAGAAATGGCGTTCGTCTTTGTCGGATGAGGTAATATCGGGATATAGCTGTAAAAGAGAGTGAAGAGGAGGGCTGGCTTTACGTTTTCACTTCAACTTCCTCAAGTAGTTATTTCCTGAAACGAGGTTCATGGATGAAATATAAAAGAGCTGGCAAACTGATACAAAGGAAATATACCGGCTACAGCTAAGGCTCCTTCCCCAGAGAGTCAGAACTTACGTGTCACAATGAAATAAGACGTTATCGACGTTTCATCGCTACAGATACGATACATCATGATAACATTCTTCCCGGATCGATACAGAAGAATAAGTTATAAGTAAACACCCCATCAACAAATTTTGATAGAAATTGAAATCGATGACCGGAGGAAAAATCAGGGAATCAGGTCTGCCACCTGCCACTTATAGCACCGTATGAGACGCTGCTACAGATAGTAGACCGAATCCAACATCGGTGGAGATTAATTTATCCGTTACCCTCTGGCTGAGCAATTACTGAAATTGAAGAATAGCAATTTAAATCGAGTTTGGTTTTGATTGAGGCACGTCTCTTTCGACGATCCTATCCTACCTCGGCATTAGCATTTAGATCGTCCAATTTCAGAGAGTACAAACTTGTTTTATGATCAACTATATACAACCGAAGATGGACGAAAGCAGAGAAAATCTCTATCTCTGGGTGTTGTGGAACCCAGTCTTATCGTGACCTTAATTTTATAGCATGCATTGACCTCGTTAACGTGAACTTCGCGGTCTTATTAACAATTTAGTACCGAGAACATTTTCGTATGCTTGTGAGAGGCGAAGGAAACTTCTGCTTCCGTCAGTTTTCCTTTAAAGAACCGAGGCACCGAGCCTTGCCAACGAAGTACGAGATTCACCTCTGGATAAAAAGTAACTTTTGCTTTGGTAAGTTTGGCTCATACGTGATCCGCAATGTTGGGTAAGTTGCTCCATAATACATCGCGTATCTCCGGCTCTTCTTTTGCAGAAAGTAAGAGAGGCTAAGGGATGCGTACGTGTACTGAGAGGCGAGTGGAATCAAAAGGGTCGAGATACCGACTGCCTCGGTGAAGATTTGCAAATTTTCGTGAAACCTTGAAAAAGGCTTCGTTTTCCGATATCGTGAAAATTACTTGGTCAACGCTGAACTTCATTCTCGGTGGATGCTGACCGCGTGTAAGTGAGCTTGAAGCAGCTGTACGGAGGTTGGGTGAAATCGATGTAGAATATAGTTTGCAAACTGGAAACATAAATTTTCCGACTGAAACTTGAGCCGGGCCAGGCGCGAGTTTCCATCGACACGATACTAGACCGAGATTAATTTTGACCGGTACCGACACTAACATGCGATAAGTTAACAGTTTGTTACATTCACCTTGCACATAGTTTGAAAAACTTTTCGACAGGACTCAGGATCGAGTCCTGCTTATTAAAAATTAATCTCCTACTGGCCGGGTAGTTTTTACTGCTAAAAACTTTTGTAAACGTTCAGAGAAAGGCTCGTATTTCATGATTTTTCTTCAATTTTCCAGTCTCCACTCGATACACGGTCTCTAGATTGATCGTTGTATCATTGTCGCGTATTTTCATCACCTTCGATACTTTAATTCCCGGGATCTCGGTATATTGCTCGGATATATTTGTGCAATCTAGAGGCTTCCTCATTTCCCCTATTCCACGAAGATGAGGGGGAGATATTCTCAGCTCATTATTCGAGTCTATGGGGAGCTTTTGCCGATCGTTAAATTCTCCCGGAAGTTCTGTGATGAAAAAAAACCTGGGTAAGATGGAAACAAGACAGTTATTAAAAAATGTATCACAACCTTCAGAATTATTTAACAATTTTGTTCAAGGCACCAGGGTTCGGCTGTAATGTCCAATTTTTTATCTCTTTATTCAGTAATACAAAAATTGTTTATCTTGATTGACTGTACTTTGGACGGAATAAGTTACTAACTAATTACATGTATACACACAGTAAGTACGTTTTGATTTCAGTAGCATCCATATTTGACGCTTTCATTGTTCAATATGGGATGAATATAATTCATCCTTTCAGAAGTAACAACATCAGACATACGGAGAAATATTATTTTCATAATGTGGCAGTGGATTGATCAAAGGACTCTCACGTATGTACCTGTTCAATGTAAGAGGTAATACTTGCTGATTAACGTTCAACTAATTACTTTCTGCGAATATGTTTCGCGACTGTGAAGTACCGATCTACACATAGCTACTTACTTAGGTACTAATACTTATGCGAATATGGAGCCAAAGACGAAACTCCGAAACGTGGAATGATCATAGCGAGAAACTTTAACCCCACCAATACTCTCGGTATATCCTAATCCTTGTACACTTTGTTGCTGTCTTGTGGCTTCGGTGAATTTGTCGCAGATTCTTGACCATTTACCCCATTTGATGCCGTTGACGACTCCGGTCGGTCATGGAGATAGCTGGTGCCTCTGGAACCACCCGGGGCTGCGGTACTGTCGTAGAAGTAATCTCTCGGTCGATAGTATCTGAACAATAAATAAATTCAATTCATTTTCAATAATCTATCAAATTTTGACATTTTTCTGACAAAATAGTATAGGTAAACCTGACAAAGTCATTCAACAACTGGACCTGCAATCTTCACTGCATGATAAAGGCCCAGGGGCTTTGTATATATTGTCTCTCCGGAAAATCGCAAACAATTTCGATTGCAATTATTTTTGAATCACATGAAATAATTTTTTAATTCATGTATAAAATTGCATATTGAAGTCCCTTTTAAATTGGTGAAATTACTTCAAATTGCGGCATAAATTGCTACCAATGGTATTTGGATGTCTTACAACTAAATTACAATAAATTTTTGAGTGAATATAGAGTCTTTCGACAAGGTGCAATATTGGAGGACATGAAGGCGATACATTCGACGTTTAACTGACAGGCAATTAGGCAGCAATAAATTGCCGGTATAATTGAGGGAAAGTAAAGTAACGCAGAGTGGAGTTTAATCACGTTTAGAGCGCTGGATAGAATCAATTTCGTATCGTGGGTCGATGCAGGTACACTCGATACTGATCACTCATCAGGAAATTCCCCAAAGTATAATGAGCGCCCTTTGCTGCTCATAAAATGGTTAGTTAAACGTCCCATCAAGTTTTAGCGCTGGACATAGCCAACATGCGGTAATTGTGAAGTTCGCAAAAGCTCACCCCGGATCGCGATCTCTGTTGTAATCACGATCCCTGTTGTAGTCACGATCCCGGTTGAAATCTCTGTCCCTCCAATTGTCCCGCTCCCGGTCTCTGGTCGGGGCGTAGTTCCAACTGCTTGCGTATCCCCTGTCGTATCCTGGCCCCCAGTTGCCCGAGGACGAGGAGCTGTAGTAGCCGCCGCCTATGGCGCTGCCGGAGCCTCTCACGTCGCCTCCGTATCCGGCGCCACCTCTGCCACCGGATCTGTCGTAGTAACGATCCTCGCTCGGTCGTCTGTTGTAGTGTCTTTCGTAAGGGTCGTATCTGTCGTAGCCCACTTCGGGTCTTCGACCGCGGTGGTCGTATCTGGAGACGTAGGTCGGCTCCTCGTACCACGGTCTTCTTGCCGGTAAATTGTACCGATCTCCTCTACTCTCGTGGGGGTATCGTGAGTCTAGATTGTCGTATCCGTTTCCGCGCTCGTAGCTTGGACGCTCGCGGTCGTAACGATTGTCGTACCTGGAATCAACGATTGTTTTTTCACTGAAATAGATCCCAATTTTGACGAAAAAAAGGAAAATAAGTTTTCAGAAATCGAAGAATTGAGGATAAAAGCGGCTGCAGATTTCCACACAATCTGATCTACGAGCGACGTGAGAAGAAGTAGATGTGAAATCGCAAAGGTGCACAAAAAGTGACAAGTGGAATAAAATATTGTCAATTATGATTTGAATCGATACCGGTCATAGTAATAGTATATGGGCCGTAAATCGTATCTTCCGAACCGATTGTAACGCTGGTCGTAATCGTATCCAGGTGACCTTGACCGGTCGTAGTCATCGTACCGATCTCTGTGGCTCGTTGGGTACCTCCGTTCCTCGTAATCATCGTCGTACCAATCGTATCGCGGCCGCAATCTGTAACTGATTCAAAAAATCGATTTAGAAGAAATTAAGGGGCCGAAAATACCGAATCCTTGAGCCTTGAAGGTATGACTCGATCTCCCCTACATTTATTTATCTAACAATTTTTCTAGAGAAAAAAAAACAGGTTTTACGACGAAAGATAAAAGTTTTTTGCACTTTTTGTTTCACGTGCGAGTTGAGAATTTTCAGTTCGTTACCCCCTTGAATAAGACTGACGTCAGGTCTTAGAGCGACGAAGTTGTAATAGAAAAAAAGGGAGAAGGACTTTGGATTTTTGTGGAGGTCGAGTAAAAGTTAGAAAGTTTCGAGTTCGGCAAAAACTTTGGCAATATCAGAACCGTTGGAGCATAAGAGTTTTGGAGACTTAGCAAGACACTTACCCACGGTCCGCGACACTCGAAGCACTGGACTTGTTAGGGTCGCAGGTGATGCATCGTGATTCGAAATAGGCGGCGTCACGGGGTTCGACCGTATCCGAACGGGTGCCGATTGTTCCTGAGCTAACGGATGAACCATCCCCCGTGTATCTGTTCGTGTAATACTGATCGGAACGAGCCTGTCTGTATAAAGCACCGAGAGCTGACGACGCCGACGGCGTCGTTTCGACCCCCGTCGTCACAGACCCCACAGACTCCGACGATCCTGCAGCCCCACGTAAAAGGAGCAGCGCCACCAACGCGTACATCTGGAAGATTGGAAAAATCGAATCATTCTTCTGGGACAAAAATTATCTTTCGTGGTTTTATTTCCAGTATTTTGTCCATCCGATTTTTCTCATCTGCGTCAACGTCGTCTGCTTGTCTGAATCAGGTTTGGGCAACAGGTTGAGGTTCGTAGCTGAGTCGGGAGTCATTGAAGTCGGGTAATCGAAACCGCGACTGGGAAAAAAGGTGATCGTAAAAAGCGTGGAGGAAATAAGCGTGGGGTTCCAGAGCACGCGAAACCTTGGTATAGACCATGATTCAGTGGAGGAGCTACCTTTCTATACTTCTTTACGGTTTGTTCGCGACGCGGCCCACTGGGACCATGTTGGCAACGCTGCCTCGGTCCATTCGTTCCATTGGTTGATAGAAAAATACCGACAGACGTACAAAGCGATACGGTCGTACGATCAGCTTTACTCGACAGCTGTATTTCAACCCCTCAAAGAATTTTCGAAACTCCACTGTCGGGATAGAGAAGCTCTTCTCAACTCATTTTTATAAACTCGAGATTTGGTTCATACTTTGATGATGGAACAATTTTCAAGGATTTTGAGTTTTGAAAAAACCTGTCGTGAAGTCTAAGGCGGGAAAGAATATTCTAATCTAGCCGATTGTCTAGATTCGTCACAAAGCAGGACACCAAAAACTGCCAGAGACCAGAATATTAAAAACCGTAGGATCTCTTAAAATTCGAAATTCCAAAATTCGGGGTGTAAAATAGAGGTTTAATAAAACCTCTATTTTACACCCCGAATTAAATATACACGTTAAAAAAATAACACGTGCTGGTATCTTGATTTCCATTTCGGTTTGGTATTCTTCTACATTTCTCAAATCTATTAGAGAAAGTGTTTGAATTATCTGACCAATTAGAGTTACTAGTTTTTGAGAAAGATGGTTTCATCCTATGAAGGGTTTTATTTGAGAAGAAAGTCCCAGTGCGGGAAGGAAGATGGGAAGAGCCCTAGTGCCGGAAAGTAGAACTTTCCGCACTGTTTGTAAATAAGGTACTTCACACAGGCTACACTGACTTGCTAAAATCATACTTTCCAAACAGGTATTACAAAAAGTCATTGAGTTTGATCGATTTGCTAAATTCAGCAAAGAGGTAATACGTAAGAATCTGACACGACTGATTGTTTGGGGTCATAAACTGAGTGTGCACCCCGAAATTGCAGAGCCTATTCGACTTCGCATGATTTTGAGCTGGAATTTGTCGTGTTTGCTGTCAGTGTGCAAAAAGAAATTCAGAAAAAGGTCAAGAACTATGTCGAGCTCGATGGAACCCTTGTCGATAAGGTTTTTCTTGATTCTCTGTGGGTTGTAGCACGTTGGGAATCAAGGGTCACCTCATCCATTTCGCACATGCCATTTTGTGCCACACCACAAAGTGCACCCAGCGCCATTTTCCTGTCAAGTGGATACCAAATGGGTTCGGTAAGGTCAGGCCGGATCCCAGGGCGCGACGGTACAGAGTGGAAATTCCTTTTCGAATCGAACAATTTGATTCGAAATTTTTTGCAACGAGCTCCTCTCTCCCCGATCTGCAGCAAACTATATGCATGCATGCCTCTGCAGTGTAAAACTCCAGACCAACGTATACACGACCGGATTTCTGCTTGGATTTATTAGACGTGTTCGCCCCCGTTTCACAGGGCAACGTAATGGTCTGCGTGGCAGTGATTTACTATCACAAATTATTGCCGAAATTGATATGAATGAGAAGAATATACCTATTCGACTGAGGAACGAAAACGAGAAAATAAAATGCCATTTTTTCGATGTTAAAATAATGAAAAAGATCCAATCAATTATGAAAATTGTCGTTAAAAATGATTATGGCGCTTCGTTTGCGGTAGCGCAGTTCAAATAACGACGTTATTCAAGATTTTAATGTAAATTTTTCATTACTTTTGTCAGATTAATTCGGTTTCTCGCTCACCTTCGCCGCATGAATGTCTTCTTTCATCTCTTTTCCACCCCGAGCTTTTCCGTTTCGTTACGGAGCCACTCATCTCTCTCTCTCTCTCTCGCCCTTATGTCTCTCTCTCTCTCAGTCGTTTTCCCTTCAACTGCACCCTTTTCTACGTCAAGGGTCGAATTGAACCGAGAAAACGTCGTTTCGAAAGACATAAACTCTCCAGCGGTGCGAACCTTTCAGAACCGTCCTGAATACAAATTATGTCTTGTCATGGAATCCAAACTTACGTCGAATCACATATTTACGATATTGGAATCTCTCGACTCATTTCAAATTCATTCGAATCATCACAAGCTGATTTAAGTGGGCTGCAGATGTGCCAGCCTTTTACCTACCCGTTTTTTTTTTTTTGTGCTCAACAAATATGATTGCAGTGAAACCTCATTTATACGATTCGCTCTTGGACGTCATTTTTTCTGGTCCCCTTGAAAATCGTCTCAATGCGGTTTGACTGTATTCAAATTCGACGATAACCTCGTGGTCAGCGACCCAAAAAGCCTACGTGTGCCATTTTGCATAGAAATCGGAATACTTTCAGACTTTTTGTCAGCAAATTGGTCTTGCTATTTCGATTTCCGTGAATCTGCCCTCAGGTTCGTTATCAGCAACCCATAAAAAAACCATCGGATACCAATTTCAATCAAAATCAGTACATTTTTGCAATCTTTATCCAGCATATTGGATTTTCTATGTTTAATTTTGCCACCCAAACATTGCGATAGCAATTTCTATCCAAATCCGTTCATTTCTTCAAAATTTGATTGTTCAAATAATTCGAAAAGTAATTGACCGATCAAAGCCAAAATCTATTCAATCCCAAGTTTGGAAAAGCCGCGACAATTGTGATTAAAATAATTAAAATCCGGTAACTCGTTCTCGAGATATCGTTAGACAAATGAAATAATCACATACGTAGATACAAAAATGATTGAAATTGATTCTCCTCACCTCAAAACGTGGAGATTTAGTGAAAACTGATTTTTCCATTTTCTGAGTGACTACAATAACTTCTTCTTTCCTCTCAAAACATGAAAACGGACAGTTATAGAATGTACAAACCCAAAAAGCTCCAATATCAAGTTCCATTTTGACCCCTCAACCAAATAAATGCTCGTGATTCAGTGTCAAAGAAATTGGGAAGAACCACAAGGTTGGCAGTTTGGGTTGACGTGGATCTCATTCGTTCACGAATGTCGAGTCTGTGGGTAGGATTTTTATGTGATTCAACGGTTGCATATGGTCCTGTCGAAATTTGATTTAGACCTTTCTCTCCGTTCGCAGGATGTGTAAAAGGTTGAAAAAGCCATATGTGTCTACGCGGGACTATACACACTGGCATTGATTCAAATCCAACAATTCAATTTCTTTTATTGTTTGAGCCCGCGTTTCATACGGCGCGATGGGTGAACAAATTCAAAAATCGTTTCACCCATCCGGTCCGATCAACTAGCTTCTACTTTTTCCGTCGTTTGTCATGGTAAACGGGCAGGAAATGAAACAATAATCGGCCAGTTTATCTCCAACTACCATGAAGCTCAAATTATTTTCCTCATTCCGAAATTTTACAATTCCAAAATTCGGTTCTCAGACGCAATCTAAACTCGTCAAGTTACTCATCAAGGCTGAATCAGCGGTAATCAGACGCTAAGAGGCCCTGCAGAGTGCGAATGCAAATCCGGTCGACGTCGTCTCTGCATACCTCACATACCCATAACTACCAGATACCGTGACGAAAGGACGCCCCTGCACTGCAGCTTTGAAACGCAGGTACGTACGTAACGAGCTTAAGCAGCCGATCTAATTACGAGATTCTTGAAACAGCTCAAGACATTCAGAAGTGGTCGCTCTATTCTGCGTTGCCAATTTCGTATTCGCCGCCATCAGTCCAGCCAATTAACAGTCTATGGGATCGATTCGCTGAAAAGTTTTCGCTTGATCGAGACGATAACCGAAGTATACTTCATCTGAATGTATTTTATCGTTGATATATTTATATCACCCTTTTTTTCGCTGAATTTTTCCTCACTATCAAAGCAATTGAATGCCGTTCCTCGGAGATGGGACAGGGGAGAAAAGAAGAAGTGGTATTGATTCTGAGACTGTGGAAGGCCCGGTGCTATACCGTTACTTTGTTCTTTCCTTTTTCCTGGAGAGAGGGGAGGCGGTTTCATTCGTTTCATCTATCTCAGCAGCCTCTCAACCACCTTATCACCGCGAGCTCTTACCTTATATTCTCGCTTCCTAGGAAAACAAACAATTAAGGGAAAGGAACTCCGGGGGATGAAACCGCGTCCTCGTCATTACGCTCCGCAAACCACTGTTACTCGATCCTTTCTCTCCCATTAAATTCAATAGCAAATTGGTAATCTGGGCTTTTGTCGTTTCGCTGATATACCTGCAATTGCAGGTCTGTCTGTCTTTCCAATTCTTCGCAGAGTAGATTGGCTCTGGTCATGAGTAACTGCCAGTTGACATAGAGAAAGAAAGAGCGAGAGAGAATGTATGAACAAAAAATGGTACACACTATAGGGAGAATTTATAGTCAGATACGGCGAAATGGAACTAGAAAATGTAAATTAACTTCCGTAACACAGATCAGTCGACAATAAATCAAAAGTTCTTTTTTTTTTAATCTCACGAAACGAAAACTGAAAACCAAAAAAAAAAGAATGAATAAAAGCGGTTTTTTCGTGTTGGCTAAAATAGTTCAAAGGCACTTTGTTAACCGTGGCACTCACTCGCGAAACGCGTTTAGTTTGTACGGCGTACCGGATAATAAGAGCGGAAATGATGTCACGCAAAGAGCCAGGGAAACCAGTAACGTACAATACCCTCGTGTTTGGCCGAGTGGCATTCCCCTCAAAATGACCATTATTTTTTATTACCGTTCACACTATAATGTACTTCCTTTGTCCTCATCGCGGTTCCACCAACGCATATTAATTTTCAAACTCATTATTACTTTGCCCACTGACAACTAACTCAATTTATATATACCGCAAAAAATCAATCACGGAAGGACACCAATTATTTTCAGTCATACCACGGAATTCTCTTCTGTCACATCATAAAGTAGCATAAAGGAGCTTTTTCAAATGAAACGAAGCACTTTTATGATCTGATAAAAATTGTACCGGATATTGGTCATTTTCTAAAACAGAAAAAACGGTTTTGCTATTTTCATACGTTACTTTTCGTGATAACTCGAATAAAAATGAGTTTATAAAAAATTTCTTACAGTTTGAGACCAAGGAATCGAAAGGAAATTGTTCCTAAAATCGTGTGAAAACCGTTCGAAACTCTGAAAGAATTACTTTTTACAGTGTTGGATTTTTCCAAATTTAAATGAAGTTTATACCGCCATTCTTTTCCCCTTTTTAAGGTCATATCTGTTAAGAGTTTCAATTTCCTTCCGGTCCTCTCGCTCAAACAAATATCTGAATGATGGTAGGGTGAATTTGTATGCGAGGCCACTTCCCTCTGGGTCACGCATCTTTGACCACTTTGTTCGCGCTCAATGCTGAGTAATTACGTGTTGGCCTCTTCCACATGAAAGTTCTGGTCGACGTATGAAGAGGGAAAAAAGAAAAATTAATTCGCCGCGGTGTTTGTGGCTCCGAGGATTATTTTCAGCCCCAATATTCAGCATTGACGAATATTTCACACACCAAGTTCATTATACCACGTTCAATGGACAATCCGAAATGGTAATATTCAATGGACGGTATGAAAGCCGAGATGCTGTGGGGATAGAGGACATTTGCGTTAGAAGAATGAAATTAATTAACGCCGATCGGATTATTCCCCCGTGTCCAGTGGAAAAATTAAATTACCATAGTACACGGTGGGATTGCCTATCGGATAATCACCAGCTGAACCAGAATCACGAAATTGATTGACTCAAATTGTACCTAATTAGGAAAAGCTCCACTGATCGTGGCTTATTGCTAATGAATTATTACGTCACGGTTCCTAATACCATATGATCGGGCCAGAGCTCTTGTTCATCCTCATGAAAAAGCTCGAATCAAGACACATCTCATTCACTGACCACTCCAATTACTCCGCATGGAGCTTGAGGCCAGTCTGCCACCTGCAGTCTTTCTTTAGACTATCTCCAAGTTCACGGTCTGACAGTCAGCAGCTTGTTTTCTATCACCATTCGTCCACTCATCCTTGCCCGGGGCACTGGATGATGAGAGGCTACCGTAACGAGGAAAAGTTGCCAAAAGTAAGGCCCACACCTCGTAGATGTCTTTCGATAAAATTAGGTGGTGCGTCAACGTTCCTATGACGACCATGTTACCCCGGAATTCCGGAGCCTCGGAGCATCGAGTGAGCTTTGAGTCGAACGGAGAAGGAAAACGAAAATGTGTGACTTTTAGACGCGTTGGCTGCAAGGCATCCGTGACTCCGATATCTGAATGGTCAATAATCGAATACTCGCGCCCGTATGAGACGAGTGAATATTACTGGAGTGGAATCTGGTAGATAAGCGAGTATGCACGGTGCATCGAGAGAGGGAAATATCTTTGGAATAGTTGGAGCATATCCTAAACTGTTGGAATCTTGTTTCTTCCAATCCTTTCTCATTATTCCTTTTTCACTCTTGCCTATGGTACAAACTCGTGTTCCGAAATTCCCGACAGCGATTGATATTCAATAATGAAAAGTCCATGCTACAAGTCTTCTCCTGGAGATTCGAACGTTTCGTCTTATTCGTCTCCGAATCGGGTCACGTGTATCGCACTAGTCAATCTAGCACGTGAGACAGTCAAGACCGATACGAAGTCGTTGTTTTGCTGCGTCAATTACTTGATGTGGATATAGAGAGAAATCGTGATCCGATTAAAGGAGGTTGGATCCATAGATAATTGAACGTCTTGTATCGTTTCGAATTAAGACCCCGCGAAATGATCTTGGAGTTTGGAGACGGTGTGTGTATTCCGGGGGTCTGAAATACTTAATCTCGGCTCGGAAATGAGATTTTATTCGCTCCGATCCAGCATCCTGCACCTCTTTCTCCTTATCTTCATCTTCTCTTCTCTTTCGATGGAAGATAAGGGGTGAATAAAAGAGGGAAGTTTTAAACAATTACATGCAGGGAGTTCAGTCCATTAACAGACTCTTGAAAGTCGTCGAGAATACCTACCCGGATGGTAATGGCGCTCCGATAAGATGGTTCCATCTGATTAATACACCCAAGTGTCAAACTGTGTCGACTAACTTTCAAGAGCTGCGTGACTTCACGGAAAACACTTAATCTAGAAAAAAAGCTCCTCATCATTTCCAACATAAATTTGAAACACTTGAAGCTTTCTTTTCAAGTTGGGGTCCGGGATAATTTATGGATCGCGTAGCTTTTCTCGCACGTTTCTAACTCAGATAACTGTCTCGATTCCGAGACAACGTTCGCCCAGATGGCTCGGGGAAATGATCGCGAACTTAATTAGGAAGAGTGCTAATCTCTGTTCCAGGACGAACCTCAGACTGCGTAGTGTCTAGCTTCTAGGGTAATTACAAGAAATACAATTAACGACCGTTCCAATTTCCAATGGTCCGATAATCGACTGTCAATCATCATGCACTCGCGCAAGTGACATTCAACGGCACCTTCGTCCAACGTTTAATTTAGGTTCATACGTGCCATTGGCGGGTTTCGAATTATGCGATTATCCATGTGACGTGTGCGTCGATTTTCTGACGTTAATCGAAAGCTCTGATGTTGAATTAAGCTCCTGCTCAGCTTAATTGTTGATTTTTTACTCACCATCGCGCTATTGTTGCACTGCCGCTGATTCACTGATTTGGACGAATGTACGTTCACTTATAAAAAAAATTCTCGGTTGTTTGTTGTAACGCTGATGTCCGACTAGCATCGCCGATCTCGGCGCACAATTAGAGATCCTATACTCGCTACCTGGCCACGGCACCGTATGGTTTGGACGGGTTTTTAGCGCAGGTTGGTTGTTTTATAGGTTCCAGTAACCTTGTCTGTCTACCCCCTCCACTCTGACGACTCCTGGTGAACCTGTAACTTGTTTCTCGTTACTTATTAACTGAATACCTCGCCCGATCCCACTATAATCCCATGGTCATTGATTGAGTCCATCCTCCGTTTTGTCGATTTACCGTCTTTGACCTGATCAGAGTCTCGAGGAAGCTTCGAGTGTCGTTGAAGAAGTTTAATCGTTTTTCCTCAAAAGTCAACGAATATCGCGTTACATAATTCGTCGGATCGTATCGATCGTTGAATGAAGAAGTTTTGTTGAGTGAAGGACCTCGCCTAGTACTCTGACCGTGTGAAAGTACCTGAATTGCTTTTTTTTTCATCTAAAATTAACGTAGGTACAGCAAGGTGACTGAATTCTAGTGAATTGGCCTATAAACCGGAAGTAGAAAACTATGGTGGGTAGTAGGGTGTCACGGTTCGTATCTCCAGAACTAAATTACGTATTGTCAATCGAGTGACTAGGTGTATGCTTGTAAAATACGCATCCGATGTGTCCGTTGCGATAAATAAGAAAATTTATATAAATATAATTGTAATTATTATAATTAACAGCTGCTATAACGAAGGTAATTACGAACACGGTAGGTATAGGCTGGGGTAAAAAGGTCTGAGATAATCTTGCAAAATACGGATGTTATATTTATATTATGCATACAGGGTCTCATATCTCAGACATCTTGGCAGGTACTCGACCAACTCAACTTTGTAAGGATTAGCAAATCCATTTTACAAGCTATTCAATTTTAACACGATAGGGACAAAGAGCGTAAAATTATTATCTATACAAGATGTTGTTTATTTCATAATCATACTTCAAAGAAGCGTAACGGGCCGAGTTGCACAAAGAGAGGTTAATCATTATGATCACCATCGCTATTAGCGATAATTTAGAAAAAAAAACACTGCTCATCCGTGATTTGCAAGAACGGGAAGTCGGGAAGAGCCATAAGAACCACCTTGAAGTGGCCGATTATCAATTGAAGGCGATTAATTAACTTGGAATAATTCTTGTAATATTAATAATCGAGTATGGCGAGTATCTCGTCCAATTAGTCGCGGGCTGCTCTCTAATCCCAATTGTTCCGTAGTCCCAACGACCGCAGTACCAATTAGCAGCTTTCAAAGCTCCAGAATCAAAGCGATTGCACGACCGTATAATTTACCTGTGCTGATTGCCCGCGATGTATCGACCATCGATATTCTAAGCTCCGTCGTTTCGTCGGTTTTGTATCAGTTTCCGCCTCCGTCAGCAGGATGCTCCTCACAGAACGGAAGGATGATCGAAACTTTTTCGACACAGTGGTTAATCTATTGTTTTTTCTGTTACTCCCGGCTCCTCCTCCCACTTGTAAGAACATCCACATCGTTCTAAATTAAACATTTTTCTTTCAGCCTTGACCAGATCTGACCGCATCCTCCTTGGATTGCTCTATGATTATCCCATCAGAATTCCCCATTCATTATTTGACAGTTGGCCAATGCGTTCGAGTACGAGATAGCGTGACCAAATATTTCCCAATCTACGGCTAATTGATTGGCTGATGGCAATATCGTCACGTGATCGACTCATGTGTGTCGCACCCTAAATACGTTGAAAGTATTGCGTTTTCCTCAAGTAACAGCGCCTGTACCAGCGGTAAGATTGGAATAAAGGTCACGGTTTCCGCAATCGATTAAATCAATGGGTATATGTTGATTTAATTATTGCCCAACAGGATTCAGTTGAATGCACGTAAGGTAATACGTGGATACATGGTATGATAATGAGGGCAATGTGAAGATAGAGCATAATATGTCAGGTGAGAAAAACTTCTGAGAGTCCGGAGAGCGGAGTGAGAGGCGAGGAATGGGATTTTTCCGCGATTTATGAGACTCTTGAACGGAAAAGAGTAAAACTGAAGTATAGTTTGAGCTTTACGGATGTCAGTTTTGACCGAGTCTAACCGTGACTAAACTTCCTACCGGTAAAGATATTTTTCATAAACTCAACTTGACAGCTATCCCATATACTCCGTCTTATTTATCGTCCACCTGCGTTTGTCTAAAGAAAAGAAATATAATTACTAGATAAAAATCGAGGATGGTTATGGTTTCTTTTAGTCAGCAGTTAGAAGATTCTTATCTTCATTCTACAAATGATTCATTAAATTGTTATTTTATCTGGATCTTGTAGCTTGTAAAAAATTAATAAATGACGGTAGAACAATCTAGATCCGCAGTTCCTTAACCCGAAACAAGACGAACGGCGTGTTGAAAGAGGTATACGTGCCTCTAATACGAAACAATGAAATTCATTTGGCATCTGGATTTTACGGTCAATCCCAACGGACCGAACCCAGTGGCTCTAGCCGGGGGCTGTTTCTCCAAATAAAGCGACCTGTTAATTGCCTCCGTGGTCGAATTAAGATCGCTCTATAAATAACTCATCAAACTACACACCGCGATAAGAACAATCGGCGATGGTCATGAAGAGTTCCTCTGAAGAAACTTTAATCGAAACGCCAAACTTGAAAACTGGGTCGATTGTATCCGCGTGTGCAAAAACGGTTCTGTCCAATTATCTGTCATTTATGAACCAGGAGCCGGGTCTTCGGTCCGTCAAAATCGCCCGCAGCAGGTCCCAGAGGTTCCCTGGGATAATGAAGAGGCAGAATTCAGTCTTGGACGACTCGTCGTGATCCGGATGCTGAAGGGGTCTTGTTATAATAAACAGGATCTGTATAGGAGGGTACTCCTGGTCACGGGTTCGCACCCTGTGCAATATTCCTACTCGCACTACATTCGCAGACGTTAATCAAGCTCTAAGCGATGTAATCTACGACCAGGCTCGCAATTAATGTGCAATGCGTACCTCGATCTATTTATCAAACTGACCCAATTATCACGCGCGATATCACCGCACTCGAAATTCCGAACTGATCCAAACAACCGAGGATCCTCTCCGCCCGATTGCACGCTATATCGATCAGAAATTCACCCTCAGCGGATCGCGGTTCTATCAATTGAAAAATCGGCTTTTGGGATTACAGTTTTTGCGCGGGAGTAATTCTGGGAATTTATATGAGACCGAGTTTTTGCCCTGGTTTTCGAGAAGTCTGAGTTTGAGTAAGTAGTTTGAGTAGTGGATTATCGCGTCTTTCGTTGTTCGCTGAACTTGACAAGGCCCTACGGCCGTAATATCTCTGTTGCTCGTTCAATTAATCATGTTAGGTAATTACGAAAATGCAACCGAAATGTCGGAAGCGTTATTCGACAGACAATTTAAGCGAGAGAGTCTCAACCTGAACCCCACCGGCTGCCAACCACCGAACAATAGACTTTGTCAGTTCGGAAATGTGGATGGAAGCTACAATTATACCAACTGAATATAAATCACTCGAACTTAGGCAGATATTTTGGTACAGAAAAACTAAAAAAAAAATCGGCTGCATAGAAGACTGGAAATGGAAGTGTATTCTTTGTCATTATGAGTGAAGGAAAATTACTTTTTGAACGAGAGTGAGAGTGGATACCAATCCGCTTGAATGCGAACAGTATATTTTCTATGCGATCGTTTGTAAGTTCCCATGATGTACGTTCCGTTTTTGTTTCTGTTTTGTCAATAACGTGCAATTTAGTATTACGACAAAATTACGACGTGAAAAACTCTCGGATTTTTCCCAAAATTGACTAAAAATTCTAACTTCCCATGTGAAAGCTGGGGGGATGTCGCGTTCTCTGATACAGATTTATGATTGAGTATAAAGTTTCATGAGTACTTTCGTACGTTATATGAGTAGTTTCATATACTGGTAAAGAAAAAGAGGTTAAAGTATCGTCGTTTCGTTTTATGACGCTCCCCAAGATTCTCATATCACAGCTATTCTTCCCTCTATTTCTGCCGTGACACACACATCCGAAATCATCAAACTGAGTATACACGTACGGTGGTGTAATAAATTACCATTCACCTGTACCTGTGGTGCTAATAGTATTACGAATTCGGAATTACTTACGATGCAAAACGTGTCGTATCCACGTACTTTTTTTAATACAAAATAACCTGCCTCACACATTTCAGAAACAGGTGGGTTCACCTCAATATTAAATGAAGCATATGCGAACTGAGAGATAGTAGATTGTGTGGCGATATCAGATGAGTGTGAAGATTGAAGCATGAGCCGAAGTCTAGTGGACGGAGAAGAGAAGAATAGGATTGGACATTTTTGGGGTGGCCGGTCAACCACTAACATCTCACAACTAAATTGGCAAACCGAAATACAACGGAAGTCAACGAAGTGCCAAACATATAATAACAGTATAAAAATTAATGCCACGCAGTGGACAAAATCATAAAGAAAAAATTGTGGAAAAGAAGAAGAAGAAAAAAGGACGAAACAAAAAAAAGACGCTACCGTTGAAAAGACCTGAAATAGAAGCAAAATAGAGCAATTACTGATAATATATAGATCATAAATAATTGTTTTGAACACCGTTTCATTACAAACACTGGAGTCAGCCAATAATGTAGCTCGATATTATCGCTTGCACGAAAGTGCCACTGAACGAAGTAATTTTGAAGTGCGGGTGCACGTTTTTGAATCCTAGTGCGAAAAGTGAAGCATCTTCGATGTGCGCATCGCGAACTCCTCTTTTTCCCACCGCTCTGCAAAGAGATACTTTACACACACTAAACAGACTTTGAAAATCAATCTTTAATCTATCTTCTATCTCTATATCTACAAAGGAACAAGTGGCGTCAACGCCCAGCCCAAACCCCTCGACCTAGAAACTTGAAATTTGGGCAGCATGCTCCCTTCCCTTCATAAACACCCACTAAGAAGCGATTTTTCGAAATTCGTCCCCCAAGCGGGTTAAAAAGGGTAAAACATGTTTTCGCGGATTCATCGATATCTCCTCGGCCCGATGAGATACTGACTTCGTCTTTGCTTCAAATGGTTGCTTATTCGAATACCTCAAAAGTAGTTCGAGTATTTTTTGAAATTCCACTCTTGAGGGAATGAAACGGGGTAGAACCAATTTTTGAGGCGCGAAGCGCACCGGGGCAGCGCCCCTAGTCTTCCTATAAGCAGGCATTATAAAAAAATTTAAAAAAAATCGACACGATTTGATTCGAGTTCGATTATACTTTGAGGTCCCTAGAAAACTTTCAGAAAGTCACATATATAATCGTGCATCCGGTGTAGTTGAGCTATTTAAGGATGCATAGGCTATACAATCTCAACCAAAAGTGAGTCTCGTCGTCAATATTGAGTACTTCGAGATAAGATAAAAATCGGAAAAAAATCAACCACAATCAAGATGATAAGAGTATTCATTTTCAATAATAATAATGCCCAAAAGTTATCAACAAATTGTTTAAACAAATCATTGTTTAACAAATTTCCTGGTGACGTTATTTTTTTTTCATGTCAAATGAATTCGTTGATCTTTTTGAATACACATGAATTTTTTCAGAATTTTGTCACTTTTTTGAAATTTCCGTTTTCGATTTTGAAAAATGGAGAAAAAAATCTGAATTTTGGATATGTTATTGTGGAAACGATGTAGATTACAATTCCAAAGTTTCCGGAGCGTGGAACTAATAGTTTTGTAAATACAGCCTTTAGAAATTTCGGAAAACGGAAATTTCAAAAAAGTGACAAAATTCTGAAAAAATTCATGTGTATTCAGAAAGATTAACGAATTCATTTGACATGAAAAAAAAATAACGTCACCAGGAAATTTGTTAAACAATGATTTGTTTAAACAATTTGTTGATAACTTTTGGGCATTAATATTATTGAAAATGAATACTCTTATCATCTTGATTGTGGTTGATTTTTTTCCGATTTTTATCTCATCTCGAAGTACTCAATATTGACGACGAGACTCACTTTTGGTTGAGATTGTATAACCTATACATCCTTAAGAACAAATTGTACAGCGACCTCAAAGCTTTCGGAAACCTCTCGTTGCCGAGGTTGTGAACTTCTGGTAGCATTTAGAAGCGAACGTATTCCGTATTGGGTGCATATGAACAGGAGCGATATGACGGTCGATATGCGAAATGGTGAAATGCATATCGCTCTAAAGCACGTTAAAAACTTGACTGCTGAAGTCGAATGTTAGCGAGCGAATTCAGGTCGCGAAAATCGTCGTCACATGACTAGCCAGAAAAGTAAGACGTGCAGAAAGGTAATGGCTTCATTCTGCAGCATGCACCGTGAAAGAGAGCCGGTTCGATTGAACTGTTCGTTTCTTTGAACTTGTCCTCCACTCGAAACGAAAATAAATTGGATTCAATCAACTCGCGGATGGATAGCATACTCGACATGATTCCCATGTGCGTCCTATCGCGCATAATCTGTGCCAATTACACTTCCGGTTCTCGTTTGGGTTCAAAATTTTTTTTCGTCACTCTCGAGGACGTTCCAGAAAAACTGCTTCTTGTCATTCCACGGACAATAGCTGGACTACAAAACATGATGAGTAGTTTTTGCTGTTTGACAATACGTTTAAAAATAATTTAACTATGAACCATTAGCGGGGCTCTACGTAGCTCTACGTAGCTACAAGAAGTATCGGTCGCAGAGAGCTGGCGATTTTTTTCTGAATGCTGTTTTGTGTTCCAAAAAACTGGTGGACAGCCCAAGCCGGGAAAACTAGATTCGAATCTCGACGAATTTTCGTTCGCATCCCAAAGTGTGATATCAAAAATCTGCCACGATTGATTCTTCAGGACAGTAAACTGAGCGTGCGCAAAAAATTTCAATGAAAATCAATAACTCGTACGATTTTCGATATTTGTCGATGAAATTTGGTGTGTACGCTTAGTGTAGAAGAACACATTCAGAAAAAAATCAACAACTATTTGTGATCAGTACGTCTCGTAATCGCGTTTATCGGTGAAGCCCACCCTTCATTGAGATTTCAAAATTGAAGGTAAATTTTCAGAGAACTGTATGACTACATTTATGATTGATGATCTCTCAGATTTGTTGTATTTCTCTGAAGCTCGAAACGTTGAATCGATCATCTTCCACGTGACATAGGTGAGGACGTCGTAGGGGTGAAGGTGATTTGGATAATTAATCGTTATTTGCAGAGTTAGGTGTGGTTGTGGAACTGGTCGGTTGTTCGTAGGTCTGTAGCCAGTTTGAGCGGAGGATTTTCCCACCCTTGAGTATTATAGTATTAGACTAGAGTAAATCCTGATTTCCGCATTTCTGGATTAGTCATTACCACGTTGTAACAAACGTCACCCAAAGGAATTGTGCTCGTTCCAAGCGAAACGGTGCGGTTTCAATCGCTTTCAAATTACACAAAGGAGTTTCCGACCGCCGCACTGCCGAAATATCTCTCTCAATTTCACACGGTACTCGACCCTCGACCACCTGAATTCATATTCGACGATAAAAAATTTTACAATAGGCTCTCTCACGTTACACCGGAGGGTTTGATTCCGAAATAACAGAAATTGGGATCGAAAAAAACCCATGAATTTTTACTATTTTTGTCCCACTGATAGCCCGCAACATCGGAGTGCAACGAGCCAATCACTTCCGTCCTTCTTTTATCGCGCCATCGGGATACCCCGGGGTCATAAATAATTTAAGCAAAGCAGTGATTCCCTAGGTAACGAGATTAGCGAGTGGCTCTCGACCAGGTAAACACAAATTTTCCAATAGTCGAGTAATCGCTTTTTCCACGTAAACGTTTCAGGGTGTGTCCACGTGTGTGTGAAAAAGTATCAAACTCAACTGCAGGCATCCTGTGGCTGAATCGGTCCAACGGTGAAAAAGTAAAAGTTTCTCTCTCCTGAACCGAACCACACACCGAACAATTCTCGTTTTGTTAACTTGTTATTTGAGTCGGAGCAATGGCATCGAACACGATTTTTCGGTGTCTGGGTTTTTCAGGGAAAACAGGAAAGTCAGGAAAAGTCTGGGAATATAAAAAATTGTCGGGCAAAGTGAGAAAAAAGTCAAGGAACAGGCAGGAGATTTAAATAGTGGTCACGCAAAGATCGGAAAAGGTCAGGAAATTTGAAAAATATTCGGGAAAAGTGAGTGAATTTTTTTTATTCTTTCTAGTCGCTACCATTGATTTTTTGTTCCGTCAGTTTTCAGCCAGGAATGTTAGCGTATATATTGAATTATTTTTATGATTGCTGTTTTTAATCATATTGGAGAACTGTGAAGTTCGTTGGTAACCAAAAATCTATGCAAGAGTCGAGTCGTTAGAGCCGTTTGAATTGTAAAAACGTCATTTGGATGCGCTTCAACGTCGCATCCTATTATCGCAGAATAAAAATGCGGGGTATTCAGGCTCTAGCTTCTCGAGTTTTCTATACCGACTGTGGCTACTGTGTGGGTGTGTTACTGTGATATGCATCAAAGGCGACGACGTGAAAATTTAACGAGAGAGAGAAAGAGCGAGCGAGAGAGTCGGGACATGAATAATGATAAAATTTGAGGAGAATAAAAAGACTTCTAACTCCAGATTAATTCACCGGCCAAACGAGTAACGAGATTCGTACACGAAAATGTATAAAGCGGTGAAAAAAAAGGGGGAAAAATAATTGCTTTGAAATATCGCGGTGAAACTCGTTTCCCCTCAAAGGATATTTTAACTTGACGCTGTCACACCGAACAGGTCATCAGCAATTCGTGAAAATGTCAATTAAAATACGAATTTTCCACGAGTAATCCTTTGGAATTCAGGTTTTTGACAATCACTCAAATTCGGTGAAATTCAATGAATATAAAGTTTCGAAATCGAATTCTCAAAAGATCAAATGAATAAACCTCAGTGTTATGTCGCAGTATAAACGTAGTGGTTGTTTTTACATTAATTAAGCATTTTTCCGCAGGTCACTTGTCAGCGTGAAGGTCTAGCTGTGCAGTTCGTCAGTCAAAACTCTTCAGTAACTCTCGACCTAATTTATGAGTGGTTTATTTTTGAAGTACGTGCATGTTTATTAAAAAAAACTCTGTGTTTTATCACCGGAAGTAATCGCTCACAGAGTACGTACGTACAATCTCCAAGTCACGTACGTGTGTGGAAGCTAAAATTAACTGGTGTCAGAATCAAAATTGCTCAATGTCTGAAGACTTTGTTTTTTCTAAGCTTTTCATCGAATCTTCTACTCAAAGCCTGATAGCGAATATTGATTTCTGTTCGGTTCGCGTTGTCTAGCCATGATTAGCTGTACATTGTTGTCTTTAATCAGAATTTTTTCCGCAGTTTTTTGTATCCTTCAACATCGTAACCATCGGTAAGGTCGTAAAGACAATTAGGACCGCGATTCTTTTTCTACGACATGGTTTTTTTTTGTAGAATTGCGGGGTTTAGGCAGAGGCGCAGTCCTAATTATGGCTCTTCCGGATATATTCGTAGAAAAAATGGCTACTCAGTTAGGTCGTCATTTCTTCTTCACCCAGACTCGAACGTTCTTGTCCAAATCGTTCTGGCTTTTCTCGATCATCGTTTCACAAGTGCCATCTTCAACGGCGTCCCATCGCCTCCCTCTTTTTCTCCTATATTTGCCAGAAACAGTAAGCAGTTTCCTTCTGAGCACGTTCCATAGTCACTGCAGTGCTCGTAACGACCTTGTAACTCATGTCTTGCGGGTCAGGATTGATGGGCTTCCGCCCTCCCCGATCCTCCTTTTGGTCGAGGGTCTCGTGTTCGTTCAGTGCTATTAATCGGTTCGTGTTACTACTTATGCGATGAGAAGGGTCGCTTTTTATCGGTGGATAGCCGAGCGTGAAATTGGGGGATTATTAGGACTGAAATTTTTTCTAAAAATTTCATTTCTTCAAATTGCATCAATTCACTTGATTATGACGTTCAGACATTATGAGATTTTTCCAAGTCCACACTTCAGCGTTGTGCTTCCACCGTAGACCCGTCAGACTTTTAAGATTTGTTGGAGAAATTTAATATCACCGGAGTGTCAAGGAGTCAAGGAGTCAAGTTTAACTTCAGTAATTTTAATATCGTGACAGTGCGAAATTACACTCTTAATATGAAAATGTTCGGGCAGGCGAATCGTAGAGTGAGAAATCTCAGTTTCTCCAGACGAATGCATGGAGACATTTCGCAATTTGAAAACTGAAATGGGGGCAATTTTTCACCCCTAAAACCAATGAGAATACGCAGCTTGATGAACTCGGATGATTCTGGGGGCTCAATTAAGGCGGAAGGTCTCGTAATTGGATGAATTAAAACAATCTTGTTAATTCAAATTTAATCTGCTTTTCGCTTGGGGTTGGTGGGAATATTATCGTTCTTCCCGAACCCGAAAGACGAAGAAGGACGGCGATCAGGAAAGAATATCGTGAGGTCGATATTTTCACTCCTTTTTTTACAGCAATTAACGACACCTGACTTCGCCGCCGCTACCCTCCTTGACTAACTCTGCAATAAGATGAAAAAAAAAAAAACGTCTACTAGGCAAAAGCCTCGGTGAACGTAGCTGAAACTTGCCTGAAATATGCTTCGCCATGAACCATGAATGATTTATAGATCCTTATTACCACGTCGAAGAAGCTTTCTTTCATAAAATCGTGCCACCGAGACCCGACCTCATCCTCATTCGCAATTATTCAGTACCTACCCAAAGTTCGAAGTAAAAGACAAAATTCAATCCAGTTATCAACGTCTCTGAGGACACTTTTTCGACTCCGTTCGGTTCGATAATGAATATCTGATGTAATGGGATGACTGACAGGCCCGAAGCCCCCGCGGCGGTGATTAGGATAATGGATGTCTGGGTTGTTCGGTCCCAAGTGATGCGGGTGGTGTACTTGCTCGGTGAATAACGAACATCTTATCATCGTCTTGTGACGTCGGATTAAATAGTCAAGTGATTGATGTCACGTGTGCGGATGGGAGACTGGAGAGTAAATTATGCGGTGGATATATCCGTAACGTACCTACCTCGAGAAAAGCTCAGGAGCTTTTAATGCGGTCGCTCATCATCCGCGACCCATGTCTCTTCGGCCGGACTTTGCCACGATTTTTCACTGCTTCGTTTACGACGTTCGAACTTTTTCTTTAATACATTTTTCAATCAATTCGGATCTAAAGGTTTTAGAGCTTCTTTATTGTTACGTATCAGCAAGGATGTCATTCCGCTGCAATTTCCTGGAGCGTGGAGCATTAAACTTTTGCCAAAGAGTCATTTCGCGATTATATCGCAATGAAGTCGACGACAAGCGGTCTAGCATTGTTGGGAACTAGGATCATTACATCTGAGAAGTTTTTCCATTTTCACATTTTTTTTTTTTAATTTTTTGTCTGTATAATTCACGAAGAGCGTTCCATCGGTTCGATATAGACAAAACCTTTCTCCTTATGGTGGTCGAATAGCTGTATGAAATTCGCGTCCAATTTTCTCCATGTACTTTAAACTTTACGACGGTCTTAGGTTTTACGATTCCTAAAAGTCGCGAAACTGGTTGATATGGATTAAACTGGAGATTTAGATTCTCCAGGGAGGAACCAGCGGTCTGTTTCTACCCCCTAAATAAATCTACTGCCGAACCAATGAACGAAATGACGTAAAAAAATCCAGGACTTGATAAATTCTACAATTTTTTATTCTATTCACTCACCTTTCAGAGCTCGAATAATCTTGGGGAAAGGAAATCGTTGAATGAGTTAACAGTTTCATGTAATTGTATATTTACGTAATCAATTATTATTTCAATCTCACATCCCCAGACTACATCGATCGATCTTCAAAGTGTTACGTTACGTACAATATTCGGCGTGTAATATCCTTTGAGGCAAGGTATATAGGTATAATGTACAAGATTGTCAAAGAATACTGCAGTCGTGTACAAAGCTCATGGGATTTCGAAAAGGTAACAAACTTAACAAAGAGAGTCCGGAAGAATAGAATAAACTGCAGAAACATCAGTTCCTCCTTATTCCTTTACTTGCATCTGCAAGCTCGACTGCCAACCGAACTGGATACAGACGAACGGGACACAATAGCCACAAGAAAACGCGAAATCACGCTTAAGACGACAAAGGGGCGTCTTGAGAGTGCAGTGCTTGCACCGACAACTTTCAAGGAGCTACTGTGTCGCTCAGATTCCATTATTGACGAGCAAGGATTGTTGCGCGGAAAATCTTTGGTTAAACAAGCTCTCAGTGTTTTTTTAGAGAAATGGAAAGAAACAAGTTGAAGAGCGGAAGGGGCTAATGAAATTAAACAATTTTCTCTTACCTAGCGTTATACATATTCATTACTCTTGTCAGAATGCGAGTTTGAATCTCATTCAAGAAATACTGGAACGAGGCAGTTGAATCAAGTTTCGTGTATGGCTAGCGAATCGAGTGAATATTAATGTGAACATGAAGTTTGAGTGCGTGGATAGTTTGCCATACCGTTGTACGTGTCATATTATCAAACTTTTGAGTCTAGTTTTAACGACGGGTGGATGCATTCTACCTGAATGGATATAATACGTACAACGTACCTGGTGTATCTACGGTATTGTGTGACTGACTCGATCCGTTCTGTACAAAGCATAATTATTAGTTGTAAATTCTTGTTCAAACATTTTGATTACGTTAAAAAAATGTTTTCTCCCCTAGTGAAAATAATTTCTACGCCAAACTACGAAAAATACCGAAGCGTAAAAATGCGTAGAAAAACGAGGTTTTTCGTAATAATTCATAATTTTTCGTAATTTGTCGTAGTTGTTCGTAGTTTTGGAAGTAGAAAACTACGAATTTTCATGAACAATTACGAAAATCTACAGTTTTCCCACAACGGAATATCAGTTCTACGAGTATCTACGGGAATCTACGAAAATCTACAAACGGAATGAAGCTGAATGTTCTTGTCTTGATTTGTCGTAGTTTTTCGTAGTTTTGGAAGTGGAAAACTACGGATTTTCTTGAACAATTACGAAAATCTACAGTTTTCCCACAACGGAATATCAGTTCTACGAGTATCTACGGGAATCTACGAATATCTACAAACGGAATGAAGCTGAATGTTCTTGTCTTGAGTTGTCGTAGTTTTTCGTAGTTTTGGAAGTGGAAAACTACGGATTTTCTTGAACAATTACGAAAATCTACAATTTTCCCACAACGGAATATCAGTTCTACGAGTATCTACGGGAATCTACGAAAATCTACAAACGGAATGAAGCTGAATGTTCTTGTCTTGATTTGTCGTAGTTTTTCGTAGTTTTGGCAGTGGAAAACTACGGATTTTCATGAACAATTACAAAAATCTACAGTTTCCCGACAACGGAATATCCCTGGTAAAAATAATTTTCACGTCAAACTACAAAAACTGTCAAATCGTAGAAATGTTCAGAAAATCGGAATTGTTTGCAATTTCTCGTAATTTTTCGAAGTCTTTCGTAGTTCCGGAAGTAGAAAACTACAAAATTTCATGATTAATTATGGAAATTTACATCTTTCAAGCAACAGAATATCTTTACTACAAATATCTACGAAAGTTTACGAAAATCTACGACCATGATCAACCCGAAAAATTTTCGTAGATTTTACGGAATATGGTAGATAAGAATTGCACAAACTATGAATATCTACGAACATTTACAGAAATTTACGACTGAAATGTATGAGAATCTTTTTACGTAGATCGCAAGTATAAAACTACAAAAAATTACGATAATTTAGAATTTTCTACAACAAAAGTGAAAAGTATAATTGCCGGAAGGATTTGATTAAACTTTGGCGATTGTTTGTTGAATAGTACGAATTTCTACGCAAAATTACTATAATGTATGATTTTCTACGAAAAGCTGGCAGAATATGAAGCTTAACGTGACAAAGCTTTTCAAATATTCAGTTGAAGTTCCGTGTCAGTCACTAACTTCATGTTGCCAGAAAATGTCAAGTTCTGCAAGGAGATGAATTTGGGCGAGTTGAAGACCATACATCTGGGGATCACCGAGGTTAAGCAACATCGGACGCGGTCAGTACTTGGATGGGTGGCCCCTAAAAGTGAGCTAGGTTCAAATCCTTCTGGGGGTAAATTTTTTTTTTTAATTTTAAATTCAATAATTCCATCAACGTTGAGTAGATTTTTTCTAAAAATAGGTCGAATTACTATGAAATCGCTTCGTTTATTAAATCGCGGTACGGGTAGGATCCAGGTACAATCCCGAAACTGGCTTCTACAACTATCTACGAAAAAACTACGAGGAACTACGATAAACTATGAATACCTAGAAACGACAATTCATATAGACATCGAATTTCATTCTACAACTATCTACGAAAAACTACTACTCTGTACAAAATCTGGCGTAAAAATAAACTACGAAAAGTCCGAAATACGATACTTTTTCGTAGATTCTTTT